>APFE030580215.1:1532-66236 GCA_000404065.3 Pinus taeda
GAAACCCTAGAATCCAAAGCTCTGATACCAAATGTTATGAAACCAGCTCAAGAAAAGATAGAAAAGATAGATAACGCCTTAGAATTTAGCCTCTTCGAGGGGGAAACCTCCTTTACATTACATAAATGAACAATTCTTGGATGATTCAAATGACAAAACCTCCTTTCTATATATAGGAGTCTAAGGAGTCACAATATAACCCAGCCAACCTAACAATAATAATATAAAGCCACAAAATAATAATAGAGGGATTCTATGGGGCACAGTAATAACAATATGGGGCCAATAGGGGTACAACAATATTAATAAGGGGTACAACTACAATAGTAATGGGGTAATCACTAGTATTATAGGGAACCAACATCAATTCACGCTTAAATCATAAACATGCAAGAAGAATTATCGCACATGCACAAAGATTTATCTAGGGGAAAAAACTTCTCAAAACCCCTTCCTATCTATATTTCATCAATCAAAGATTAAAGACAAATACATATGCTTACTCAATCCTGAGCACAACCTATAAGTGTATTGTCTATCCCTTTGCATGACTGACAGACTCTGGCCAACACTTAGCTAATTTTCAAGCCCTCCAAGATCCTATTTCCTTGCATTGTTCCTCGAGGAATTAGGCCCCTATTAATTAGGAAATTCCCTTAATTGAATTGTGCAATTCCTTTAGGCTCATCCTCTCACTGCATGCACCACCTATACACTTCAGCATAGTCGACAACTAATAGTACATTGCCTTGGAACCTCCATTTGAAATGGGTAAGACAAATTCTCTGCATGCATGAGCTAATTTAGGCTGATTGATTAGTTATTTGGATGATCATTGTGTGTGGTTGAAGTCACACTTCCACAACTTGACCTTCCACTAGTTCTTCCAACAATTAGAACTATTTTAGTTTAACTGATTGTAACTCAACTTAACTAAATTAGATTGCTGCAACTGAAATTAACTCAACTTAGGTACCTAAAATTTAGGAATCACTGCACACAACTAAACTTCATGCCCCTAAATCTTATTAACTAAGCTAACTGAGTGACAACAACCATGTCACCTAAGTTAACTCATCTAAGCTATTTGTTGATTTGGAATTTCGAATTTCCTCAATTTGAGTAAGGGAAAATCAAATTGAGACTTTCTTGCTGCATGTTTCAACACATATTTTGAATGTCTTATTTCCACCTTCATGACCCGTGCATTGGAGCACAATGAATCATTATTTTAAATGGATTCTATGTCACTTCTGAGATTTGTACAACTTCCATCACTATCATTACTCCCAATCAATATATCTTCTCAGTTTTGTACAACCCGTAGAGTAAAAGAGCTTTGTTAATGTAACAATTTTTCATTTCTTTGTGAGTAAATAGAGGCACAAGAATAAAAAATCCTATGCTCAAAGAAGCAGTTGAAATTATGGTTCTTATTTTCAAAATTATGAGCCATGGTACTTGAGGTATGGATATTGATATGTTCGATTAGTATTGAAAATTGATCTGCCTTCAATGATTTCTTTACTATTAGTATTGCATGCATGTTCGATTATTATTAAAAGGCATCTACCTTCAATATTTTTTGTACTTCAGTGAAATATACATGATTGAATAATTTTTTTATAATTAATTCCTCAATTAAAGCTTATAAATTTAATTATAGGGAAAGTCAAGTCATATAAAGATTCTGACCACTTGTGGTAATGCAGTAAATTGAGATGAGTATCATAAACTTTTGTGCACTATTAAAAGAATCAAAATAATAAACACCACGAAAAGCATTATATGCTTTGTGTTGTACTGGGTTGTTTAGAAAAAAATGTGGAAGGCCAAGTATGGCTTTAAATCGGATGAGGACTATGTTTGGGTGCAAAGCATCATTTTATGCATTTTCATGTTATTTTATAGTTTTAATTTAATTATTAATAATAAGTGAATCGTAAAGATTTAATTTAAAAAAAATATTTATAAAATTTGTATTAGATTGATCGAGTAGTTATGATATTTTTAGATTTTTAATTAAATTCATTTTAAAAAAATTATATCAATAAATATCATATGAAGTGAATTATAGTTTTTTTAGAACATAATAATATTGATAAACAATATTATTATCCATGCTATTGTAACAAAATAAGATAAATATTTATATTAAGTATCTCGTTGTTTATTTTTAATTGTATATATATTTAAACACATCTATTATTTTTTATATATCATTTATTTTTCTTCTAGGTAATAATAATTTGATATATGATATTAAGATATAAATATTAAAGGTAAATTTGACATTATCCTTTGTTCTTTGTTTGTTAATTTTAATGGTGGACAACATTCTAAAATTCAGCAGTTCCTCTCTAAAATATAATTTAGTAAAACAAAACTAAAAAGTTAATTTAGTGATGGAGTTGAACAGTTTTTTCTAAAACCAAAATTCGACAAGGCTGCTCCATTGCGAGGTTGACTATGGTTTATGTGAAATAAATCAAATCAAATGGGACCATTATTGTTGATCCATTAAATTCCTTTAACGTATTCTATGTATGAACTTCCAGGAAGAAAGGACTTCCTCGTGGTAGGTTTCAGAAACAATAAAGACAAACCCTTATTGTTAGATGTGGCCAATATACATAAATGATTGGAGGGGAGGGCAAACCATAAGTTTGCAGTGCTATGTCATATATTTCAAAAGTTCTCCTCGCATATGTCAGAGTACACACAATCAATGTATGGGCTCAGAAATATTGAAAGTAACTTTTATGATAAAGGCATGTTTTCAAAGATAATGTTCATATTTTTCCAATATAGAAATGTATATTAATTTTTTTTGGCATTATTTTATATTTTTAATTATTATTTAGATTGAAATTCAGTTTTATTTTGAAAGTATTTTTTAAAGGTCAGAAAATAATTTTTTTTAAAATATTTAATAGGAAGTAGAAATGTCCCGTGTGAACTATTATTATTATAACGTGGGAAATTATATATAATTATATGTAAGATTTTTTGAAATTATATTAGAAAAATTAAGTTATGGTAATAAGAAATGATGTATTAAGACGTTGTCTTTTGTTTATGTGACATAAATCAAATGAAGTGGGGCAACATATGAGTAGTTGGGATCATTATTGTTACAATTTACATAATATGTTAAGGATCTTGAGATTATATCAAAAAAGTTAAGCCTATGGTAACAAGAAATTGATGTATTGTGACATTGTCTATGGTTTATGAGAATAAATCAAATGAAATGGGACTACATATGAGTGGTTTGGATCATTATTGTTATAACTTACATAACATGTTAAGGATTTGGAGAATATATCAAAAAAATTAAGTTGATGGTAACAAGAAATTAATGTATTGTGATGTTGTCTTTTGTTTATGTGACATAAATCAAATGAAGTGGGGCAACATATGAGTAGTTGGGATCATTATTGTTACAATTTACATAATATGTTAAGGATCTTGAGATTATATCAAAAAAGTTAAGCCTATGGTAACAAGAAATTGATGTATTGTGACATTGTCTATGGTTTATGAGACATAAATCAAATGAAATGGGACAACATGTGATTGAGATCATTATTGCTACAATTTACCTAACATATTAATGATCTTGAGATTATATAAAAATAGTTAGGCCTTTGGCAACAAGAAATTGATTTATTATGACTTTGTTTATGGTTTATGTGACATAAACCAAATGAAATGGGGAAACATGTGAGTGGATGTGATCATTATTGTTACAATTTACATAATATGTTAAGGATTTTGAGATTATATCAAAAAAGTTAAGCCTATGCTAACAAGAAATTGATGTATTATGATTTTGTTTATGGTTTATGTGACATAAATCAAATGAAATGGGGCAACATATGAGTGGATGCAATCATTATTGTTACAATTTACATAATATATTAAATATCTTGAGATTATGTCAAAAAAGTTAAGCATATGGTAACAAGAAATTAATGTATCATGACATTGTCTATGATTTATGTGACATAAATAAAATGAAATGAGACAATATATGAGTGATTGACATCAATATTATTATGACATACATAGTATATTAAGAACCTTGAGATTATATTAAAAAAAAATTAAACCTATATTAATAAAATTATATAATAACAAAATTAATATAGGTTAGATAATTAACGTATGGTGACGTTGTCTATGATTTATATTTATATAAATCAAATAAAATGAAACCACATATAAGTGTTGGGATCATTTATTATTGTTACAATTTGCTTTACATATTCTATGTATGAACTTCTAGGAAGCAAGGCTTTTTTTTGTAGACAAATGAAACCACATATAAGGTGTTGGGATCATTTATTATTGTTACAATTTTCTTAACATATTCTATCTATGAACTTCTAGGAAGCAAGGCTTTTTCATGGACAAACTCCTTTTTGTAGGTATGGGTAACGCGACATAAAATTTTAGAGATTTTCATCTACTTAAAACCTATGTGTTGTGTCATATAGTTAACATGCATTGCTTCATATGCTTCAAGATTTGTTCCCGTATAAACGAGGAACGTATGGGCCTCACAAATTAGTAAAGTTAGTATTCATGATATAAACATGTCTTCAAGTTTATGTGTTCACATTTTTCCAAATGTAGAAAACCATACCAAATCTGTATTACTCTACATTAACACCAACCAAAAAGCCAAACCATACATGCCCACAAGGATTCACATATAGGTGTCAATATAGAACCATGATTTTTCGATTTTTTTTAATATAATGTATTCATTTTTTTATAATTTTTGTATATGTTGAGAAAATTTATCATAATTTAGTTATTAAATTAATAGTGGGATAAATTATTAATGGCTATTATTTATGAATACAACTTAACTCATCATTGTTATTTAAGGAAAGTCACAATACTAACTCATCAAGGTCATTCAAAGAAAACCATGTCACCTAGAATTACCCACTAGTGATCCTTAGGGTAAACTTTCTACCCTACCAAATACCTCTAAATCTTTAGACCCTTAAACAATTTTATGAAATCAAAAAAAAATAAACACTTAGCTAAACAAAATAGTTTTAATACATATCCCAAACTTTATAACTATTATTTGAAGTATAATGAAATCTAAATCAATCTATTAAAATGAAAAAATTTGTTTATAAAATATGTATTATCTATTAATTTTTTATATATTAATATAAATAATTAATAATATCAATTTTCTATTTTATAGAGAATTATGCTTATCATGGTTTCAGAATTTAAATATGAAAATAAGAGATATTAATGCACTAAATATTAGTGCAATTTCTATTTGCTAAATAATTAATATCAATTTTTATATAAAATAATTAATTATTTAATTAATAATAAGCTGCATAGAATTTGTTATTGATATTTCGAAAATATGTTTTCATTCATTCCCACATTTTTGAGAGCTATGGAATAGGAACAAAACCTTTCTACTGGGTCTAGAGAAATGGGAATTTAGTGTCCAGTTTTGGTATAGAAAATTTTGGATTAATTTTTTTGGTATTAAATAAATACTATTTATAATATTGTAATGAAATATAAATATACTTTAATTAATATAAATATTTTTTTTAGATTTATTTTAAATATATCATAACCTAAAATACTTTTAATAAGTATTGTTGGTAATTAAGTTTAATATCAAATTAATAAATCAACTTGAAAGTTAACCATAAAATTGATTATAATTAATATATTGAGTTTTTAGTATGTACATATTATTGGTAATTATTTAATTTTTGAATCTAAAACAAAATAATGATTCAAATTCCAAATTTTAAATAGATTAATTATATATATAGTGTATTTTTAGGAAGCATAAATTTTATATATGTATTTTATTTTGTTTTTAATAAATATTTGTTAAACATGTTTATATAATTGGGTTAATATATGTATATTTTAGAATAAGATTTTTATAATTTTATTTGAATTATTAATAATTAATAAATGGATGGTAAGATTTTAATCTCTATGGTATATTAGTATAATAGTCTTAAATAAATTGAGATTTATTAAAAAGGTAGTTATTCTTTTTAGCATTTTAATTTAATTTAAAATATGTTATAAAATTGCTAGAGCATTTTGAAAGAGATACAAATGAGCTCGGTTGGGGTTTTGGCTTGTTGTTTATGAAAACTCTCTATAGTGTCAGTATTTCAAACCTTAGATGTTTCTCATTACACAATAAATCCTGACAGGTCAAATGAGCGATCTAGCTGGGAGGTGAGAGATCCGCTCCTACCACATTATTGCAGACAGCGAATCGAGTAGTGAGGGAGGGGCATTGATGGCAATCAACAACGAAGGAGGAGCCACAGGGAAGCCAGTGATGGGGACGCAGTGACAAGCCTGAATTAGGGGCCAATGTATGCCGAGGGTAGTTAAAAAACCAAGATTTGTGATTCCAAGCAATAAACTCAAAAGTTATTGCAAGTTCATGAAGGATCATGCCTTGATTTGTAAATTCATCAGCTTTTGGCCATCTAAACGAGATCTTATCAATGGATCCAGCTAAAATGGTAGTTGAAAGGGCATATTGACTTGAAAATAGGTGCTTGAGGATTTTTTACAATGATCTTCACCGGTATGGAGGATAAGGAGAGGGTTTTTGAAAATGGGCCACACTTCTTTTATAATGTCGGTCTCTTCATGCATTGTTGGGAAGAATGCTACAACCTAGATTAGGGAAAATTCATGGCATCCCCAGTGTGGGTGAGATTATTTTCCCTACTAGTTGATTTCTGGGATCTAGAAATACTAAAATGAATTGGAAATTCTATTGCCATATTCATTAATATAGTTAACTCCACCCGTCGAGGGTGATACACTTCATATGCTTGAATTTGTGTATACATGAAAATAACTAATCCTCTCCCTAAATTCATGAAGCTAGAATATTAAGACGAGGTATGGAAACAACCCCTAGACTACATGAACATTCCTTTCCACAATTGAAAATTCCATGAATATGGGCATTTGTTTAGATAGTTCCCCTTGAATCAAGTGGGAACAATGGAACCAGAAAACCACAAAGATCACTCCAAGGCACAGTAATATCACGAGGATTTTCGAGAGGTTACAAACAAGAAGAGGAATGAAAAACCACCACAGGAAAATATTCAAAAATTGCAGTAGAAAAATTAGGTCAATAATAATCGATATGAAGTATTGATGGAAGAAGGAGAAAATACCAGGGAGTCATGCTAACAGATCAATAATGAAAATTTTAGGGTTACACCCAAGGGGACCAATAAACACAAAAGGAAAGCTCAAGAAGAGTCTTCAGATAGGGAGGAAAAAGAACAATCCAAGGACCAGGAAAACATGGATATTGATGGATCGAGGGAGGATTTTAGCATGGAAGAAAAAGTAATTAAGATGCTTCTGAATGAATTGCGGAATTTAGCCAAAAGATTTATCCCAGAGGACCAGAAAGAGCTTTATCGAGATACTTTTCAACAACATCAAGCCAAGAAAAGGAAAATTTCCTCAGATTAGCCAGATCATCTTGGATCTTAGTCAAGCAATGGTCATGATCAAGGTGCACAAGGAAAAGGGGGGAAGAAACGAGGCCTTGAGAACTTGCAGGAATCAATCTAGATGGTTGGGGATTTGTTGGTAAATTTGCGAAGGGTGGTATCACTTTCAGCTGTATTCCACCAAATACACATTTTTTTTCAATAATTATTATCTCCTAGAATGTGAGAATCCTCAATAACCGAGGCAAGCAAAGATATCTTAAGGAAAGAATTAAACAAGAAATATTGAGCATTATGATGCTTCAGAAAACTAAATTTTTTGAGGAATGACTGAAAGAAATTGTTCGAGGAATAACATCATAGAATGAGGTGATGGATCTGGATGCCAGAGGAAGTGTGCGTGGTCTAGATATCCTTTGGAATCCAATATAGATTATTTTTTACAATTGGATCAACTTGCCTCGAACCCTCTTGGGGAAATTTAGACATATAGGAACCTGAGACTGGGTTTTATTATCGATAGTTCATGGTCCTAACATTCCAAGAGGAAAAGAGGCTTTCCTCCAAAACATAAGAAAGCTTAGAATTCTATGCTCGAAGGAGCTTTGGATAATTGGTGGATATTTCAACCTAATCTCCTCGATTGAGAAGAAAAAGGGTGGGATAAGCCGAATGGATGCAAAGATGGAGGCATTAAGAGATTTGATTATGGAGCTAAAATTGGTATATATTTAAACCATCAATGGATTATACATGGAAAAATCAACGAGATGACTCTCATCAAGTTGCCTCACACCTAGACATATTTCTAGCATCAGAACATCTAATAAGTAGGGACATTTTTTTCGAAGCTTCAGTACTTCCTTGTTCAGGGTCAGATGATTGGCTAATCAGGTTGAAAATGGACCTAAAATTGGTGTCCAGAAACAAGCCTTTCAAATTAGAATCCTTATGTCTTAGGGACCCCTCTTTCTTGAGTAAAATGGAAAGTTGGTGGAAATCTAGTACTATGCAAGGAAAGAATTCTATGCACACTTTCCATCTCAAATTAAAAAATCTCAAATAGTATATAAAATGTTGGAATTAGTTAGAGTTTAGCAATATTATGAAGGATCATAGGCCTCTTCAAGAACGTATGTAGGGTATACAACAATGAATAATCAATGAAGGTCGATCAGAGGATCTACTTGTGGAAGAAGGTTAGATCTTGAACCAGATTGAGGAAAGGAGGAAACAGGAGGAGATCTTCTCGAAGCATAAATAAAGAATCTAATGGCTTATGGAAGGTGATAGGAATACTTGATTCTTTCACAAAGCATGATTCAACATCGACAACATAATTAGATCTTTTCATTGAAGGTTGCCTCTCGAAATCTCCTTACTCAACATGAGGAGATGGAAAACCTTCTGGGGGATCATTTCCACTCCATCCTTTCGGAACTTTTCCCCAACTGTTCAGAGGAAATTTAGAGAATCATTCACCATATACCTCATCTAGTTAGTAGGGATCAAAACCTTGTTTTCATGAGGGCAGTAACTGTAGAGGAAATAGAAGATGTTGTCAAGTGGATGGCTAGAAATAAAGCACCAGGACCAGATGGATTCGGGACAAAATTCTTCCAAGTGACCTAGAGCTTCATAGGGTGAGATATCGTGGAAGTGGTGGAAGAATCCTGAAGAAATCAAAAGGTACATCCTGGTCTTAATTCAACTTTTATTTCATTAATTCCTAAATCTACTCATTATCAAGATCTGCAAGGTTTCATACCCATTTCCCTTTGCAATGTTATTTATAAAATTATTTCCACCATTATGGTTAAAAGGTTAAAACCACTTTTGCGAAGTCTCATCTCTCTAGATAAAACTAGATTTATTAAAGGTCATCAAATTCTGGATGGAATAATCACCCCCAAGGAAGTTTTTCATTCTCTTAAACAACTCAAAATTACTTGTATGTTGATCAAGCTAGAATTATCTAAAGCCTATGGTCACCTTAGTTGGTCATATCTCCTCAATATTCTGAAGGCTTTTGGTTTTGATCCTAGATGGATTAGCTGGGTCTCTTCTCTCATCTCTTCACTGATTTTTTCGATCTTGATCAATGGTTCCCCATCTAGAACCTTCAATCCTTCTAGAGGTATTCAATAAGGATGTCCCTTGTATCCCTTTCTCTTCATCCTGGATGTTGAAGGATTGGGTAGATATTTTAGACTGTCATCTCAATCCTCTCATATCAAAGGAATTTGTCTTTGGGGTAATGACCTCCTACCACTCACCATTAATTCATGGATGACATCATGCTCTTTTGTCAAGTATCCCTTCGTGAAATCAGAAAGATAAAATATATTCTTTATGAGTTTATGCAAGCCTCGGGAAATTTGGCAAACAATGATAAATCAAACATTTTCTTCTTCAATACCCCTATTTCCATCCCAAATTTCTTCACTTAATCCCTAGGTTTTGGTATTGATTCCCTACTAATCAAATATTTGGGCATGCCTTTGGTTTTCAACTCATTAGGAATCTCCTCCTGGAAAGATATTCTTCAAAAGATCCAATCGAAGCTCAATGGTTGGGCCTTCAGGGATCTAAATCTAGTAGGTAGGGTGGTCCTTATGAAGGTTGTTCTACAATCCATACTGATATACTAATCTCGAGCATGGCTACGCCCAAATCTTCATGTAATTCCATGATGAAGATCTTTAAAAATTTCCTTTGGAGAGGAGCCTAGAAAGCTAAGAAATGGGACTTGATGTCCCAGACTAATGTTATCAAACCCAAGTTGGTAGGAGGCTTGGGTCTTCGAGATCCATTTATCCTAAATCAAGTCATGGGTGCCAAGTTATGGTGGAGATGGTTAAAGGGTGGTTTTGATTTGTGGAAGACTATGTGGAATAGAAAATACAAAAAGCCCAACTCTCTAGAAGAAAATTTAAGATGTCCGGAAACTCCAAAGGGATCTTCAATTTGGAACTTGGCGGATATTAACAAAGAACCATATTACCATTTATACAATATTACCAGAACCGTTCTAACTAACCAGAACTTATTCAATTCTAGATCTAGCAAAAGAATTCCTACCTAAGTCGCATTGAGAAACATATTCCCTGTCGCCCTCAGACATAATTACCTGGTTCAAGTGCAAAGGACCCAACTCCAGTGGACTCATTCAATGACTAGTAGTTTTCTTGGATTAGTTTTGGTTTTACTTTTTTTTGTATGTAGATGAAGAATCAACAAAATATGCCATCTTGTTTTAGTTATTTAGATTTTAGAGGGCTTAAAGATACCCAAACATATATAGCTTCACCAGAAAATCTTAAAATTTTGTGTTTTTGGATGGCTTATAATGCAGTTATATGGCTAACATATCTGGTTTCCCTCTGGGCAGGTTGAGGCCACCTAGCCATTTGATTTCTGCTTCTAACCTATGTTTTTTAAGAAAATGAATGAAAAAGTCATGCCAAGCTTACAAAAAAAGTAATGCTATAAAATTAAATTAAAATAAACCATGTAAAAATATTTTGTCTATGCAATGAATTATTATTTTTTGGGCATGTTGTATTGATAAGCCATATATTGGTCGGTGGTATTGTAACAAATCCTATGCTTAATGGGGTGAATCTTCATGGTAAAGTGGGGGTGAATTCCCACTGTTAAGAATCTTGTTAAATGTTTTTCTAAATGTATATATGTTTAACTTATATATTAATTCTTTTAATACTTAATCATAATAATAATTGAAAAGCCCTGAGGGTTAGTTGGCCATTCCTCATTATTAAACAACTCTACTATTGATAGGTCATGGGTTCAACAATTTTCTTACACTCTCAGGTCACAAATCTCCAGGACCATGAACTACATAGAAAATAATAGTAATAATAATAATAACTTAAAATAAAGTAATAATTTAGTGAAATTTTATGATTATTTTATTTTTATCTATTTATTGTTGTTGTTGTGGAAATATTTGTTTAAATTATGGTGAACATTGACAAATGGTAAATATGTTATTTACCATTAAACAATGAAAAATCACTACACAAATATTTAAAATTATGACAAATATTGAGACTATATCCAAAAATTATGGCAAAAAAATTATGTAAAGGTTGCAATAAGACTTTCAACTTATCCTCTCAAGAAATGTTTGAAAAATAATTTATTTTTAATAATGTTAAAAAATAAATATTTTTTTCAAAGTTAAACATTATAACTTACATTGATGGACACTAAACTAATAATGGTCAATAAGCAAATTAAGTGGTCAATAGGCAAATCTATTGTTGAAATCATGCTTTGGCAAGAACTAATAATATGAAATATATCGATACATTGTAATTTGATATATTTATTATATTTATTCAATAATAGTCCTAAATTAACATTTCTAATAAATTTGGTAAAACTTTGAGTATTTACATTTAACTATTGAGGGGCTTTGCAATGCATTATATTAGATATCATATTTTGGGATTCAACTGCGTTAAGTCATTCATCTATGACCATTTCCATGAGAGGTAGTCACAAGTGACTAATTCCTCATGACTTTTGAATTGTCCACTTAGCACTCATTACATCGGGTGATGCTCACAAGGGTGAAGAAGTGAGATTGAAACAAGTGAAATGAATCACATAGTGTCAATCATCACTTCTGGGACTTGCACCCGGTAACCAAGACTTCTCGGGAGGTCACCCATCCCAAATCATCTTTGGCTCAAGCGTGCTTAACTGTGGATTTTTCCCCACAATCAAGCCCACTTATCTTGCTAACCCATTTGCAAAACATTAGAAAGTATTGTGCCTCATGAACTATTCAAGAAGAGCTCTCTTCACTCTTTTGTAATTGAGGGGCTTTCGCAGCCCATTATATTAGATATGATTTTTTGGGATTCAATTGTGTTAAGTAAGTCATTCATCTATGACCATTTCCATGAGAGGTAGTCACAACTCATTAATTTCTCATGGTTTTTGAATCATCCACTTCGTACTCATTGCATTAGGTGATGCTCATAGGTGTGAAGAAGTGAGATTGAAACTAGTGAAATGAATCACACAGCATCAATCATCACTTCTAGGGCTTACACTTGGTAGTCAATACTTCTCAGGAGGTCACCCATCCCATATCACCTTTGGCTTAAGCACGCTTAACTATGGAGTTTTCTCCACAATCAAACCAATTTAGCTTGCCACCCCATTTGCAAAACCTTAGCAAGTATTGTGCCTCATGAACTATTTAAGAAGAGCTCCCTTCACTCTTTTATAATTGAGGGGATTTCACATCGCATTATATTAGATATCATTTTTTGGGATTCAACTGTGTTAAGTAAGTCATTCATCTATACACACACCTCAAATTTTAGTTTACAATACAAAGGATCTATCTTCAGTTCACACACTAAATTATTCATCCAAGGACAACAAGAGTAGGACCACTCGGGTCTTGCCACCCACACAGCTACCTCGTGGTCAGCTAACTCGTACCACACAATCACCCATCTCAAGGTTTCTGTCAATCTTTTGGGTTTGCTCCTAATTTTATAATTTTATGAGGAATCTCTATATGGCACTAGTGTGATGTAGCAACAGTATGACATGGAAAGGAACCAATGTGACATGCTCACATGGATGATGTGGCAGCATGTGGTGACCACCTTTTGCTTTAGGTTGACCATGAATCGGCACCACAACTTCTTATCAATCTTCTCCTTCTTAAACCATTATTCTCCCATTGCTGCTAAACCTATAGCCTGAGATATGGACTCCTTTGTGATCGCAAAGTTCAGCGAACACACCTTGGCTCAGCTTCCATCAAAAGTTTGGGCGAATGCTAGTCGAATCCATCAATTTTTTGTAGAAATAGGAAGAACTCGGATTCCTGCAATATTGCAACACTATTTCTATACTTGGTCGTTTACTCTATATCTTTCACAGACCATGGTTCAATCCTTACAGGTGCCATTTCTCTGTTTTAATTCACCCAATCTTTGTCTAAATTTTGGAAGAGTGTTACAAATGAAGAACTCAAAGCTTTTTCAAGGGATTTATGATGGTTGAGCTCTACATCCACCGCTATATTAGCCATGTTCCAAATGGTCATGCTACATCATTAAGATTACACTCCTGGGATGGATGTGAATACGAATTGGTTCAAGTACAGGCAGGCGATGATGATTGGGAAAGGTGGCGATTTAGATAATGATTCGATGTAACGGTCATGCGAGGTCGGATATAAGGTAAGGCCATCTGACAGGTGATGAGTCTATCAAGAAGAGGTAAGTATTGAATTTCAAGAGAATCATACCGTCCCACATTCACTTCATGATCTCACATAAGGTGTACTTAGTACTGATTAAAAAGATGATATTTCATAACCTAAAATATATTTGTACTTAAACGATTTCTTCCTAATTTAGTAAATGATAAAACAAAGTGTTAACCATAATATAAATTATTGAATGCCATGATCTACAAGTGGTGCAGTCATTCTGCCTGTACAAAAAATTTACGAAACAAAGATAAGCTTTTCAATACACATTTTTGCACCAATTGTTCCTGCACTGTATTTGCATTGAGACCATTGTTCCTTCACTAGAACATGTGTTTTCGTAAGTGGGGGCGCTCAACAGTGCAAATTCTTGTACTGAATGTGCCTGCACTAAACATGCTTGCACTCAAACACACATTCCCACACTAGGGATATTTGTAGCATATCTGGAAAGAGAAAGGGAACTGAAAAGAAGAAAAAATCTGACAGGATATAACTCATAAGCTGGATTTGAAATATTTGTTGGATATACAAGGGAGTTTTTATTTGCTAGTCTTTGCTGTTTATATATGCCTTCCAATCTGACTTGTGAGTTCACATTAGATCCTGCAATAAATCCATCAGGGAAAAAAACAAAAGTGGGAAAAGGGGTAAATTTTAGAATGGGAAGGAAATTACAACAGGGAATTCAAGAGTGAGACCACCAAGAGGGAAAAATAAAAAAGGGATTTTGGGGAAAAAATTCAAGGGGGAAAGAGGGAAATAAGAAATCAGATAGGGAAAATTTCTTTGAAGAAAGGGATGGTAAACTTCATGCGATAAAAAGAAGAAAATAAAGAGGATTTTTTTTATGAAAATGGGAATAGAAGAAGGGAAAAATTTCACCTGAAATCTACCTGTATAGTGCTGATCCGAAAAGTAAATGCAGTGGGAATGGAGTGTTGCTTGGATAAAAAATTTTGTGCCAACTATCCCAAACTTGGATAAGTTCTCAGTTCATACACTTGAACCTGCTTCTTCTTGGTGACAGTCAACACATATAAAAATCAAGCAACATTCCCATTTTAATTTTATTTTATCTTGTTGTGAGAAAGATGGTTTTCAAGTTGATCCTTTTGCAATCATGTCAATAAAACTGATTTTCACAATCACATGAAAGTATTTTTTCTTTACCTTTTTTTTTAATTTTTAATTTTTAATCTTTTTATTTTCTTTAAACTTCATTTCAAGAGACAATAAATCAGATCACAATAGGCTGGCATATCCACCTACCAACTTAATTTCAGACTGTTATTGCACTTGTTGCATGAAATATTCCTTTGTGAGGGGCTAAAAGTATGCTTTAAGCCTATGCCCATCCACAAGGAAAACTGAATTTCGTCCATTGATAGTTTTGAATTCTACAACCCCATTGTCGAAAAATTGAATTACCTCATACGGCCCAATCCAACGAGTATGGAACTTCCCTTTAAAATGCTTAAATCTAGAGTCATAGAGAAGTACCTAGTCACCTGGTTGGAATCGTTTCTTCTTGATAAACTTGTCATGCCACTTTTTGTGTTGTTGCTGCACTAAAATATTTTGTTGAACAAATCCCTCCGAAATTCATCCAATTCATTTAACCGCAATAGACGTTGTTGTTGTGCTTCTGAGAGATATAAACCCAATTGAACTGCAGTTTTGAAAGTCTTTATCTAAAATTCAATCGGCAAAAGGACTTGTTTTTTGTACACCAGCTCATATGGTGTATGCCCCATGCTATTCCTCCAAGTGGTTCGATAAGCCCATAAGGCTTTAGGAAATTGGCTAGCCCAATCCTTCCTGTGCATGTTTACTGTTTTGGTGAGGATGGATTCAATCACCTTGTTTGTAGCTTCCACCTGGCCATTTTCTTGCGTGTGGTATGGTGTAGATTTCCTGTGCTGAATCTTATATTGATTCATGACTTCCTATACCAAGTTAGAAACAAACAACAGTCCATTGTCTTAAACAATTTCTCTAGGAACATAGAATTTGGAAAAAAATTCATTAAAAAGAAAATCAACAACAACTTTCTCAGTGGCAAAAGAGACAACTTTAGCCTCTACTCATCTAGTAACAAAATTAGTACAAACCAAGATATGAATTTTATTTAAAGATGCGGGGTTTATGGGTCCTACAAAATCAATAACCCATTTTTCAAAGGGCTCAATCATAACTTGAGGACATAAAGGCATTTGATTGGCTTGAATAGGTTGACCCATCCATTAACAACTATCACAATGCCTAACATATTGCTTGGCATCCGTAAACAAAGATGGCCAAAAATAGCCAGTGCATAAATTTTTATATGAAGTTAGTTTATCAGCAAAGTGGCCACCACAAGGTTCATCATGGGTAGATTTTAAGATATCAAACATTTCTTTCTCTCTCACACATCTATGAATAACAAGATCTAGTTGAGTGTAAAAGAGGTCTCCCTGTATCCAAGAATACGAAGCACTTTTCTTCATGATATTCCGCTTTTCACGAGCGAATAAGTGAGGTGGTGTTTTTTTGGTGACTAAATAGTTAGCTATGTCAGCAAACCACAGGGATTTTGCTAGCATAGCAAAAATATGTTTGTCAGGGAAATTATCATCAACAGGAATTACTTCACCAAGATTATTTAATCTAGAAGGATAATCAGCTACAACATTAGACTTTCCTGGTCTATCAATAATTGTAACATTGAATTCCTACCATCAAAGCAACCACCTAGTCACTCTACCACTAGTTAAAGGTTTATTCATTAAATATTTTATAGCATAATGATCAGTAAGCACATAAACTTCATATCCTATAATGTAATGTTTGAATTTATTAATAACAAAAATAACGGCTAAAAAATCTTTCTCAGTCACTGTATAGTTAAATTGGAAGGTAACAAATTTTTACTGATGTAATAAATAGCATAGGATTGTTTATTCTCCCCTTGTCCTAAAGTTACACCAATGGTAGTGTTTGAGGCATCGAAGGAAATGTGAAATGACAAGGACCAGTTTGGTCCTCTCAAAACTGGTGCATGTACTAATTTTTTCCTCAATGTCTCAAATGACTATTGGCAAGCTGTGGACCAAGAGAATTCACTATCCTTAGCTAATAATCGAAAAATGGAGGTAGCAATCTTGGAAAAATTCTCAATGAATCTTCGATAATAACCAGTATGTCCCAGGAAGCCTCTCACTTCCATTTCTGTTTTGGGTGTAGGTAGACAAAAAATAACTTCAACTTTAGCGGGGTCTGCCTGGACACCTTTTCCAGAAACCAAATGACCAAGATCCACTCCTTTGCACATTAATATACATTTTCTATAACTCAAAGCAAGATGAGCCTCTTGGAACTGTAAAAGAACTTTTTCTAGATTTTTAAGAGCTTCATAAAATGAGTTACCAAACACAAAAAAAATCATCCATATAAATCTTAACGCATTCAAGATCAGCAAAAATAACTAGCGCAACCCTCTTAAAGTTGGCAGGAGCATTACACAACCTGAAAAGAAGCACTTGATAAGAAAACATGCCCTAAGGGCATGTAAAGGTAGTTTTGTCTTGATCTGAGGGTGCGATATGGATTTGGTTATACCCACTAAAGCCATCTAAAAACGAAAAGTACTTTTTATCGACAAGGGTATCTCGCACCTGATCAATTAAAGGAAGGAGAAAGTAATCCTTGAGAGTGCCTTTGTTTAATTCTTAGTAATCAATGCTAATACGCCCTCTCCCATCTTTATTAGGGACTATCACTAATGGAGAGACCCACTGACTGTCAGAAATGGGATAGATGAAAATAACGTCTAAGAGTTTTTGTAATTCCTCTTTAATAATATCTCTTAGCGCAAGATTCATTCATCTTTGGGTTTGTCAGACAAGTCGGGCTCCCTCTTGAATATAGATATGATGAGTACAAGTCTCAAGAGGAATGACCTTCATGTCTTCGTAACTCCAAGCAAATGCATCCAAGTGATCTCGCAACAAGGTAACAAGTTTCTTTTGATGAGATGAATCCAAGTCTGAGTTAATGTGTAAGGATTTGCCTAGACTAATTTCAACAAGATTGGTCTCAGGCGCAAGAGTATAGGAAGGTGATGCTAAAGTATGGGATGAGGAAGGTTGGGAATCAGAATTTTCTTGAAAATCTAGACTAAAGATCTGATGAAGTGTGTCAAAGTTAGGCATAGTGTCTAAATTTTTCAAGAAATCTCATAATTCACCCTCCTGGGTAGACTCAATATGATGATGAATCAAAGAAACAGATCGGGTCTCCTCATCACTGCTGTCATAATCTAACCATAAAGTTTCCCTGAGTTCTCGAATAGATCTTGCAGGTGGATATAAGGTGACCTTTCTCCTAGAGTCTCCATGTGAAATGTACATATCACTGGAGTGACATCCAATATAAGCATCGGTCGTGGCAAGCCATGGTCATCCCAGAATCAAGGGATGTCCTCCCACTAGATTCTTTAGCTGAAGCATAATGAAATCCATGGGGTATTCCCATGAATCTATAGAGACAACCACATAATCCAATACTCCATCAGGCTTGATTTTAGATCTATCTGCAAGTTCAAGCACGGTGGGTGTAGGATGAATATGGTCCAACCCAAGTTGTTCCATGGTTTTCCAGGTCATAACATTGATGGCCACCCCCAGTTCTATTAATACATTAGATACAAGGATATCACCTATTTAGACAGAAACAACTGGGTTTCCAGGATTTGTATATTTCTCCATTGATATGCATCCTATCATTAACTCAGTTGCTCTACCAACAAACTGAATGGTTTGAGGTTCTACTCTCTTCCTCCTTGGATTTTTAAGACATAACTCCCTAATGATCTTTGTGCAGATGGGAATTTCTCTAATAGCCTAAACTAAAGGAACCTTTATGCAAATATTCCTTAACTATGCAGCTAGAGTGGACTCAGGGTCACTCTTCTCCATCGCCAGCCTCTCTAGATAGGGAGGCTAGTTTGAAGAAGATGGTGAATCTGAAGGTATGGGAATGGGCTAAATGGTGACATTTTTTTTGAATGATCAAATGTTGCCTCCTCATTTTTCTCCTCAAAGATCATCGTGGGTTGTTTTTGTTTTTTTGGTTTAACTATCCTTCTTGATCTCAATTGAAGCTCATTTATCCCAACTGGAAATGTTTGATAGGTAGGAGAAGGGGATGGTCCAATCGAGTGAATCAGTTGTACTGCCTTATTATTAGGATTTAGTTTCTGTTGAGTTGGTAGTTGAGGTGGTATAAATGGTCTTGGAAAAGGAAATGGTGGCATTGGATGACTCCGTTGAGGTAGAGAGGAAAAGGATGGTTGTGACATATGGTGCAGTGCATATGAAGGAGGATATGATGGCATCTAAATAGGATAGAAATCATATGAATGGTTTGGCCCTCCCAATCCTTGTTGCCAAGGTTGAGAGGATTGTCCATGGCGAAAATGGTTTCCGTGCTGCCAATGTTGAGAGTTATTATTATTATTATGATAGGAATGTGGAGGTGCATTATAACCTTAAAAATGTGGTTTGGGAATCATACCTGAACTTACCCATGGCCAATTCCTTTGTGCTCCCATGGAATGTAATGGCTCAGGTTCAGAAAGCTCTCCTTCAAATACAACTTTCAATCTAGGTATGGAGGGGCATTCCTCAGTGGCATGGTTCTCTACACAAATCACACATTTATTAACACTCTTTATATAAGGAGGACACTCTCTTAAAGGATGTTTTTTCCTACATTTTGGACAAAAAATAGACAACAACTCTTGTTATTTTTCTATTTTTTGCTGAAATTTCAAAGAGTCTATTTGTTTGCTAACAGTATTCATTATTTCAATTTTCATATTGTCCATTTTATTCTCCAAACCAATAATCATCACATCTGTAGATCCTAGTTTGTTACTTCTGCTTCAACCTCCTCTAGTGTATCTAGATTGATTTTCTGAGAACTTCATGCACAAGCAACAAATTTGTTCAAAAGCTTTCTAAGCAATATCTCCTTGTCCTAAGAAATTCAAATTATGTCTAGAATCCTCAGTAAGACCTCATAAGAATAAGGTCTGAATGGCACTTAAATCGAACTTTTGTTTAGATATTTGGAGTATATACAAAAATCCCTCTAAGTAGTCCTCCAAAGTCTTATCATCACCTTGTACAATGGTGAAGATCTCATCCTACATTTATCTAGTTTTACCATATTCCTGATATTTATTCAAAAACACTCTCTTCATTTTCTCCCAAGAACTTATAGTTTTTCCTCCTAGTCCCATGAAACAGCACAAGGCTGAATCCTTGAGAGTTGCAGCAAACAATTTTGATTTTTGGGCATCTGAAGAATAATCATAAATCCTACATAGTATATCAAACTCAAAAAGGAATGAATTTGGGTCTTCGTGCACCTTAACATGAAAATGTGGAAGAGTTGAGGGTGAAATATTCTTCATTTTCACATTTGCTTCGGAATTCACTATTGGAAATCCAAAAGTGGATAGCTCTTCGTTTACCTAATTCTCGCCAATCCCCTCTGCATGGTCTTCATGATCAGCCATTTTTGTGCCTCCAATTAGACAACTTCCAAAAGATGAAGGTTGGCTATTGCTGAATTGAACTTTCCAATCACTATTAGCCTCCTTCTTCCCCTTCTTGGGTTATGTCACACCTGAATCACTGTTTCTAGAGTCCATGTGGACTTTTCCAGTGTGATGAGTCTGGGTTTCCTTGGACTTTATACCTGCAAAAGAAGGTCCAATATAAGAAGAGTTTTCAGATTTTTCAATGTTTCATTGGCCCTTATTGGGCTTCATACCCCTACCATTCTTATGCATTCATTTTAAAAATCAAACCCAAAAAACAAAATTCAAATGTTGTAGAGAAAAGAATATGTCAATTGTTGCAAAGAATAAACAAATCAACACTTGTAAAATCCTTTTACCAATAGAAGCATACTGTAGAAAAAATAATAGAAAAATTACCCCTATTGTAGAAATCAAAAAGTTATTACCAATTTCAAATCATCTCACCAACAACCGTGCCAAAATCTTAGGTGCAGGAATTGTAGTTAAGCAAACTCCTTCAACACTTAATTGTGAACCTAGGGTTTTCGTAAACTTAGAGGCAAAACAAAGGAAATGCCATAAATGATATGAATCTTTCCTAATTCTATTCCTACTTCCTTTAATTACAATCTTGCAGAATCGAAAAGAAAATATCACCCAACAATTTACACCAAAGAAATTCTCGTGCTAGAATATGAAAGAAATTACTTTTGCGAATAAATAAATAAAAGGAACTTTCAAAGTCTTGTAAGAAATCTTGATTAATTGAAATGAAAATCTATGTCTATATTTAGTATAGTTGTATGCCAGATTAATAATTGGACCCTTGAAGATATATGACTTCTTTATAGATCTTTCTCCCTGCATTGAACTGTTATTCCTGTACTCCTGCCATATTCTTGCACCAGTACTAGAACAAAGTTTTTATGCTGGAAGTACATTCTACACTTGTGCTAAATATTTATGTCCTTGTCTAGAAGATCTAAGTCTTAGGACTAGAGCACTCTATTCATGTATTAGGATATTGATTCTTGTACCGGAACATAGATTCCTGCACCAAGTTTTCAAATTTATTTCATAAAAGAATAAAGAGTGTGTTAACGTAAGAAAATAATTTGCAAAGGTGAACAGAACTTTGGGATAGCTTTCACAAATAGAAATATGCTTCAACCCAAGTTAACTTCAATATAAGAATTAACTTCGAAATTCAAAGCACACTTTTCTTCAATCAAGGGAACTCTTTCATGTAACGAAAGAAATCATCTAATTGTGACAACATGCTTTATCCCTATAATAGTTATTCACATAAATCCAATTTTCCTTTCTAATCTTTTTAATTCAAAAAGGTTCACTTTGAATAATTAAATGTGAAGTTCAATCCTTTCCTTAAAAGTGTAAAGTGCAGGTATAGATTAATGCGTTATAACAACATTCATTCCTTAATTACCGAAGTATATTCAGTCCAAAATATGAAGAATACTTCTGAAAAATGAACACTCACTTGCAGAAACGAAACAAGATCCTTGTGACAGAAAAGAATGAAAGACTTTGTTGTAACAAACCAAAGGAATCAAATTGCAAAATTGTGAATGCAATAGTGCAGGAATAACATGATTGCACGATCTAGGTAGAAATAATACTAAGCTTCGAAAAGAAAGATTACAAAAAAAAAGGTAAGATCAAACTTAGTCAAGCATGCACACCACAGATTTGTCACACAATGGCTATAAATGAAATTGAACCTAAACTTTGTGAAATAATGGAAACATATACTTAATTCACGCCTTGCCTTAAAACAAAATCAACACAACTTTAATTGAGAAAGAAAAATGTGAGGGAGAACAAGCTGGGTCCAACTCATTTCCTTGTTTAAGAAACTTGGAAACTCAGCTCTCAACAACACGTCAACATAGAACTAAAACACAGGATCGAAATAAAATCGCACAATCCCTTTATATTAAACTTCAGAATCAACAAATGTACATGATGAAATCAAATCCGGCCCAAAATGAGGGCGATACCAACAAAATTACAAAATACCATAGTTACAGTAGCATTGTTATCACTACCATTTTCTGTCTAAATCCTACATTATATACATCTCTTTAGACCTGTGGTCGTAACAAAGTTACATTTAGCGTTATGATCTAAGCCTTTTGGCTGTAACAAAATAACAACAATATTACATTCTAAGCCTTTTAGCTGTAACAAAACAATAAACTCAAGAATTCAGCCGATGACCTGATCTCTATCATATCCCTAACTTATCTTTGCTTCAAGCCTAACTCGAGATGACCGATTCTAAACGAGATGTCCACATTACGTAGTGAGATGTCATGAAATTTGAGGATTCGCCAGTGGTGTAGGAATCTTACCTGCACTCGACCATGCTAAAGAAATGATTAATATGTTGCTTACCAAATAATTTAGGAAAGAAAATATTAGTTGCAAAGAATATTAAAGGTATAAAATCTATAAAAATACTTAATTAAGTACATTTGTAACCCTTAAATATGAAATATAAATCTAGTGTGGGAAAATACATGATTCTTGTAATAGTGCAGGAATAAGGAGGTTGCGAGGTTAAAACAAAGGTCTAAGGTTATGAATTTGAAGTAGGAAAGGGGTTAAGAATGAAGCAATTTAGCCTACCAACATATTCAACTCCCACAATTTTTTTGTAGGCTGCAATCCATGAAAAGATCCTACCTCAACAAGCTCCAACCTATTTTTTTTATCAAGCTACGACTTGAAAGGAGACTACAATCCCCTGACACATACAAGAAACAACAAGCTAGTTTATCTGTTCTATAAATTTGCATACCTCCATCTCTATCTCTACTTCTTCTTCTCCCCAAATTTTCTTCACATCTATTGTATATGTGCCAATCAACTAATGAAAAACACCTTAATTAGTTCTCACATTCTCTAACTTTCTAAATTTACAACCTTCCAACCTCACACATTTTTATAAACAAGCTTTGATGGTTATTAGTATTCCAAACATGAATATGAAATGCCGAGTTTGATCTCTTTGTATTTCAAGGGTTGTGTCTCTTTATTTCTAAGTATTCACTCTCAAATTTGAAGGATAAGTCAAGATAAATAAATAGTATATTATTCAAAACCAAAATAAAATAAGACAACATTAATGATTACATTAGTTAGGTCTCAGATGAATAAGAAAACACACTATAATGTTGCCTTTCTAAATATAGGGTGTGTTATGTCTACGATAACACAGTCTAACTAATGAATGACCAAGCCCCAAGGGATAACCCAGTTGGTCGAGTTCCTATTGCTAAGTACCTCGCCTATCAGGAGGTCACGGGATCAAATCTCCTTGATGCCCTTAGAGTTAGCCTTCTCTATTCTAGATGGTGGGTAGATCCCTTCGAGTTGATCTACCTAGATTTTCCCATGGATGTAGCAGCCACTCAATGTTCATGAATCACATTAAAAATTAAATTAATTAATTAAAAAAAACAAAAACAAAAACAAAAAACTAATGAATGACTAATGTTATTAATGAGCCTCATCATTGGGTAATTATATGGGCCTTAATTCACCTCCTAGCTTAGTCAAACCAACTTTTCTCATAACTTATTACATGTTTTTTATTATATTTTGTTTATGAGGTGAGTTAGAGTTGGATATTATGCTTTGTGGGCTAATATGCATTGAATGCAGGATTAAAGGAGAAAATCAAGGAATTTTGTCAAAGACTAAGGTCAAAAGCTCGAATGGGACAAAGGAGAGGGATTGTAGGAGGTAAATCCTCCTCATTTACTACTCCATTTGAATATTCCTCCATTATTCACATCAGCTCAGAGTGCAAACAACCAAATCATGAGGACTAGAAGGCAACCGAGCAATTTAGAGACAAAGCACCAGTTTATCTCGGGTTTGGGAGCCGAGCCTCCCTGATTTTAAGGAATTCATTGGGGACTTCATATGTATAAGTAGAGAGGCCTAGGGCCTTAGTAGGATTCATATTTTTATTGTATAACTCTTATCTATTTTCGAGCTGCAAGACTTGCGAAAGTTCTATTGATGTAATTTGTTGTTTTGGTAATAAGAATAAGTTTTGTTTTGAGCTAGAACTGAGTTAACTCAGAGGCCTAAAGCACTTGGGTTAGGGCCCAAACCTAGCAACCAAGGCTTCCCTTTATTTTACATGTATTTTTAGTGTATATTCACAGCTTCATTGTTAATTTTCCTTTTAGATGCATTTCCATTACAAGTAGTGTAGATTAGATTGGTTGTTTAATAGTTTGCTTCCGTTTGTGCCTTATTTCAAGTAGCAGATTAGCAGGAATACAAAGGATCACCACAAGGTTTTCAGCAGGAGTCTCGACCTCGCTTCATCCCTCTGGGGTCATGACTTGAGGAAGGGACCCTTAAGCAGCCCCAAAAGCACAGATTTCTAGTTCTTTTATGAGATTTGGAGTTTGTTGTCTTTAATTAGTATTTTGTTAGTTTTGCAAGGTAGATTTCCATTGTCATATTTTTCATCTCCATTTCTGCAATAGATCGCATTCCTGCTTTCATTCCTTTCAAAAACTTTCTTCATGCATAGTATAGGTAGTTGATTCATTAATTCCTCTTTTCTAGTTTATGAAAATGTATCTTGTTGCATAGATTTTTGGAAGACACACATGTTTTATGCAGAGAAGGTGCTTCAGGAGGAGACTGAGACTGCATAGCCAACAAACACCTTCCACTCCATCCACCTTATCCATCCCTTGTTTTCACCATCACCTTCACTAGTTTTTCATCATTTTTCATAGAAATTATTCCAAGCACATTGAGCAAATCTAGCCATATACTATCTTGAATATTGACTCCTGACTGATCCTAGACCTTCTCCCACTCCATTCCACCCATCACACACCTTTCCCAAGCCTCCCATCACCTCCAACACCTCACATTTAGCTCTCGGTTGTATCTTGTAGGTTTCATGTAATTCCTACATGATCATCTTTTATGTTTCTAGTACATCCTATAGGTTTTCCTGAAACAGCCTGTTTTGAGGTCGAATTGACAAAAAAACTATAGGAAGTCACCAAAAGCATCCCAAGGGTCTTCTACACCATCCATCCATCTCATAATCCTTCTAGCTATCCTCAAACACCCTTAATTCACCTACCAGATCCATAAGAACCATTAGTTTGCATACTTGATTTTGCATAAAAAGACAAAAAAGATAAAATAGATTTAGTTTAGTCTCTTTACTTGCACATTAGTGTTGTTTGATTCTTTTTACTTCTACAACTTAGATAGAAACATTTGTTTCATGTTGATTTAGCATTTCTGCCTAGCATGGCTTCTTAAATAGTTAATTAGGAAAAGTTGTGATTTAGCATTACATATCGACCTTCTCCATTATTGCAGTAGAGTAACTCTCTCTTAGAGCAGATTTACCTTTCTTCCATCAAAGAATCAAGCTTCTTCTGACTCCATAGAAGTCTGGCTTGGAACCCCAGTGGTCTCTTGTCAACTAAACAGTGACAACAGGTAGAACCATCAATTTTACTTGTGCACACAACATTGTCACCTCCAAGTTTGTACGAACCCCGGGTTGATAAGTAAAGCTGGTAGCCCAGTAGTTGCAATGTCCTTGCTACAATACTGGCACTCATCACTTTTTGGCACCATTACTGGGGAGTTGTCTGAGTATAATGTGATTACTTCTTTAATTTCTTCTATTTCTTGTCTTCAGTATTCTACCATTAGTTTATTTCTGCAAAAGTAATCTAGTTGTTTCCTTTCTTCCATTTTGCATTTTCTTCTTTCCTTTCCATTTCATAAGAAAGATTTCAATTCAGTAGGTAGATTTTTTATTTTGTCTGTATTTTCCATTCAATCAAAAATTTCAATTCTACAAGTACTTTCCAAGTTTGAAAAAATACAAAACCAAACGAAAAATATTTCCTTTCATTCCTAGTAGGAAAAGGGACAACTTAGGTAAATTTTTGCCAAATACCCCCATTGCATCAAACAGTCAGCTTTCCCTCTTCTTCAGTGGCTATGAACCAGAGGAACCCTTAGGTGAGAAACCTGACATATTTGAAGAACCGACAGGGGAAGAAGAAGAAGAAGAACCCATTCCTATTGAACCAATGGCTAAAAACAGAAATGACAGAGGGAATAGAGAGACAGTTGAGGGTTCCTTCCCCATAAGGGAAACCAATGGTGACACTAAGATGAAAAATATCAGCCCCTCTACCTTACCTCATTTCCATGGCTTGACCAAAGAGGACCCTGACGCTTTCCTATTTGAGTTTGCTATTATATGTCGAACCTACGACTATACAAATGATGAGCAAAAGTTAAAACTATTTCCATCTACCCTCAAGGATGTAGCATTGTGTTGAAAAATGTGCAACAAGAAATGTTAAATTTAGAATGTGCTAAAAATAGCATGTCTAAAAATAGCAGTTTGGCCAGTGAGGTCATTGGCCACATTGGATGAGAGGTTAAATTGCTAAAAATAGAAAGTTCTAAAAATAGAATTTCTGGGTCCCTTCCTATTTATAGCAGTCCTAGGTCTATCTATAGGAAGTAAAAATGAATTTGGTCTTAACAGCAGTTTAAAATATTAATTAATTAACTCTCCATGAGTTAATTAGTTAAGGAAAAGCAAACTTGAAGTCTTTGTGAGAACATGCAATTATTTCTCCATGCATTGGGGAATGTGTCCTTGATTTGCTCCACTAATTGAGGAATTAAGAATGAGTTCTATATTGAGAGGATTAGTTGACTTAGTTTAACTTAGTCAAGTTCAATTAGATTAATTTAACAAGTTGTTAAATTAATGAGATATAGTTTGTTGATGCTTGTATGCATGTGACAACTATTATTTTCAGATAACTATGTATTCACTCATGAATAACTGATGCATGTCAGTTCTGTCAGAGACCCAGTTGAGATTAGAGAAGGAACAATGTACTATCAGTTGGATGAATATTTTTCCTATAAAGAAAGCTCATCCATGATGAGGATTTATTTCCTTCAGGTTTGTGCAATTAGATCAAAGGTTAGTGAGTGTGTGAAGAGGCCAATTCACACAGGTGGTAGCACTGGACCCCAAGGAAACTGCACAAGGAAATAGGAGGCTTGGAGGGCAAAGGAGAAGGTTTGTGAGAAGCCTTTGACTATCTATGAGCAGCAAAGGGATTATGCTGAGAGCTGGATAGCTTCCAAGCTAAGGCTTTGTGTAATCCGGACTATATATCCACTTGATTAATAATACAGTGTTGGGGTTTTATATTGGTGCTTTCCCCAGTGATATATTCTGTGTTATGTGTGATTGATTCCTTCTTATGAGTTATATGTGTTCTTATTGATGTTGCTGATGGTTGATTAAGCTTCCGCTAAATTGTTTGTAGAAGTAGATCAAGTGTTTTGCTTTAGTACATTGCATTACCAGGTGATCTATAGGTGGGAAATTTCTACATGGTATCGAAGCTAGCTTATTTGTAGAAAAAAGTTCTACATGGTATCAAAGCTAGCTGATTTGTAAAAAAATTCTATAGAATTTCTACACTTGTATGGGGTTCCTTCCCACCCTAAAAAACTTCAAATAGTGTTTCTACCTCTTGGGTCTCAATCTCTGCTTCTTTTCCTTTAAGAACTTCTATTTTAGTTGTGTCTGTAGGGGAGGCTTTAACAAGTGGAGTTACAACATGGCGATAGCCAATTTCAGTAGGTAGGTTTACAGGGGATACAGGGTTTCGTTTATTGAGCTTGGCACTTTTCCTCTGGTATACTTTGGGGATTTTAGGCTTGGAGGATGTAGATAGAATTTCTATGTTTTCTTCGCTGGGAGTTGGCTCAATAAGGGCTTGTCCTTTGGTATTTTCCTCTTTTTAGTAGTATTTGGTCCACCTATTCGCCTTTTAAGGGGTTGAGGTTGAAAATCTCCCCAAAAAAGGAAATGTCTCCAATTCCTTCCTGCCTTGGCTAGCTATTTTTTAATTAGGAGTTTTATCAGGGCTTTGTGATATATGAAATGGGAGGATGGGTCTGTGGAGGCCCTGAACCCAGCTGCCATATGCTTAATGCTTTCTAGTAAATAAAAAAAGGATTAATTATGATTTGATCAGCAAGATGTGCAAGGAAATAGAAATGGTAGAGGTTTACCGGATGGAACCTCCCTTCACAGGTGAAATATTGCTGACATGGGCATAGAGGGACATGTCATTTTTCCTATAATCATTCCTTCTGAACTTCAACCCTTTGACCCTTGAACTCTTCTTTGAATTCTTTGAAAAAGAGTAGGATGTCAATCCTTGTGAACACATGACTGTGAAAAATATTGTCTCCATCTACTGGTAAGGTCGCGGCCTCAGCGATTGACTGCTCTGTAACTAAAGACAATAGGCCTCCAACCTCCACGTGATTTCCATAAAACCCCTAAGCAAAATATTAAGTCACTGCATTGTGGTAGTTCGTACAACAGTGGAAAAAAACACACCAACCGGCTTGTTGAAATAGTTGTTGGATTTCGAGGCATATGTCCCATAAATTTGGTGCTTTGGGCCCAAAACGATTCGCTTTGACTCCATTTCCCATCGCATTGTGTGGTTTTCCCGGGATTTGATCCTGAATCCCTATGGTTAAAACGATTTTTAGTTGCAAGTGTGACTAACTCTGAACTAACAAAAACAAATCTACTAACGAGACATGATAAAACAACTTGACATGCAGATGAAATATTACAGTTGGATGAGTGAATGATTACAAAGATTTAGGTGATGATTATGAATGGAGTTCATATCATACGGTAAAATCATTTTAATGGCATTCACTCATAGCAGCAAAGAAAAATCATTAACCAGTACTTTTTTACCCCTTCAAAACATATATAGACACATTTGAATGATATCTTTGACGTTCACATGGTCAATATAGTCATCACCTTTTAAATTTAAAATTTGGTTTTGGCGCTAACAGTTGGCCTATCAGTCAAAAATGAAATTGTTGATAAGCCTGTTGTCAACGAATTTCTTCAGAAAACCATATCGGATCACTAAAACACTGATAGCCCCGCTATCAGTAATTTACTTGTTTATTACAACTAAAACATTGACACTAAGAATGTTAATGTTTCCTAAAAAAAAAAATGAAGTTTATTGTGATAACACTACGGGAGTGGCTTTGATGCAATGAGGAAGGTTTGTATGCTATCATTCTAAAGCATTTCATGGGGCAGTCTTAACTACACTACCTACGACAAGGAGCTATATGCCTTGGTGCAAGATATGAAGATGTGGAAGCACTATCTAATGGGAAAGGAGACAATGATCCAGATAGATCACCAACTACTATAGTACCTACAGGTCCATAGTAAGTTACAACAGACCAAGAATTACATGTGGATGGGGTTTCTACAACAGTTCCATTTAGTGATTAAATATAAGACAGGCAACATAAACAAGTTGACCAACATGCTTTTAAACCCACCCACATCAAAGATCATAGGTTTGGGAACTTTGATGCACATGGATCCATTCACCCATGATGCATATAGAGAGGCATATTCGAGGATGAGGCCATTCAAGGAGGTTTTTCTGTAGTTGCAGAGTTAGAGTCATATTCACGTTGACTACCATCTCCAAGATGGGTTACTCTACTGGTTGGATAAGTTATGTGTTCCTAAGGGTGAGTGATTGTAACTGATTGGAGAGGCTCAAACCTCAATGGTTACAGATAACTTTGGTGTTAGGGAAAAAATGGCCAACATGAAAAGATATGTGTATGGGGCCAAGATGCAAAAACGGGTAGCTAGGTTCATAAGAGGATGCATGCTTTGTTGTACCAACAAGCTTAGTAATAGGTAAATAGGTCTATGTCACCCTTACCTATACCCACACATCCTTGGGAAAGTATTTCCATGGAATTTGTGGGAGGTTTACCAAAAACCAAGAAGGGACATGACTACCTGTTTGTGATAGTTGAAAAGTTCAACAAGATGTGTGTTTTGATGCCATGTAAAATTACATCAATGGGAAAAAAAGTAGGAAATTTTTTCTTTGGACAAGTCTGGGTGCAATTTGGGATACCAAGAAGCATCGTTTCAGACATAGACATAAGATTTCTCAGTGCATTTTGGACTACATTATGGAAGAAGATGGACACCAAGTTGAAGAGTTCTACAACATTCCATGCATAGATAGATGGGTAGACAAAAGTAGTCAACAACCCTTTGGTGCAACTTTTGAGGGGTTATAATCAGAAGCATCCGAAGACCTAGGATGGAAATTTGGTATACATACAACTCTTATAATAAAGTAGTCAACACTTCTACTGGTAAGTCCCCATTTGAAACTTGTTTTGGATATTTGCCACCTTCACCTTTGGATATTACATATGGGTAGCAAGGAGGAGTGATATTACATATGGGTAGCAAGGAGGAGTGATATTACATATGGGTAGCAAGGGGACACCTTGAAGGTTGATATTTTTGTAGAGAATATCAACCAGATCCATATACAAGTACAAGAGGCACTACAGAAGTCACAAGAAAAATATAAGGCAACACAAAACAAATATATGATTCAATGCGGGAGACAAATTATGGCTATATTTGAACAAGGATAGGCTATAGGGTCCTAGTAAGAAAATAAAGGCTTTGTAGTATGGTCTGGAAAAGGTGGATGATAATTCCTATTGACTCAACCTACCACTATACATGTGCATTTACTCCATTATGAAAGTAGAGAATATGAAACTCTATGAGCCTTCCATGCTAGATCAGGAAGAGGAACGGGTCTTGCCTTTTGTGGAGCGTTTTCCACCAGAATCTGAGGTAGATTTGACAGAAGATGCAATTTTACATAAGAGGTCCAAAACTATGAGACAAGGGCAGCATGACCTAAATTGGAAATTGGTTTGAAAGGACAACTTCCAGGCAAAGCTAAATGGTATGCCTGAGAGAAGATGGAGGAGAAGTTTTCTCACCTCATTTAGTATAAGCTTATAGGGACCAAAAGCCTCTCAAAATGGGGAGTTGTGATCCAGATTGAATCATTATATTATTTTTCATCAATCTCGATGCTTTCAGAGTGGAAAATTTTGGAGGAATCAACTCACAAGACCATTTTTACCAACAAGACAAAGTCTAGAAAATTGTGGTTATAAACCTTACAAGAACATTTTGAGGCATCAAATGACATTTTTTTGGGGTAAAACTTTGTTGCTTTAATATCACGCCATTTTTTCATATTCTACATGCAGAGCTTTCCAATGATGCAGGAATCGTGTCAATCAAAGTCCTTATGGAAAATTTATGTCACTCAAAAGTTAAACTTCTTGTTGTCACCACCATAATTCGAGAGGATATCATGTCAACCCCCATTATTCATTGAAAAGGGGTTAGCAACGTGATTATGATGAAAAAGATTCTAGAATGGTCCATATTGTAACTCTAGTTAAGAGTTAAGCTAGTAAAACCTAACTACTATTAAGTTATTGAGTTATGTTATAACTGGGCCACTAGGAGGAAAGGGTTGAGGTCCATTCTTTCAAGTGCATTTGTTCCATAGAGGAACAAAAATAGCCAAGAGGGATAGGAGATATAACACTTAGAGATTATTTGTGCATATTAGTAGGCCATGGGCCACATTCCATCATGGAAAATTTTAGGGGCGAATTTTCGCCCTTGGACTAAATTAAGGGGTTTTATATTTTTATTGGGCGAATATTTTATATCATAGTCCAATGTTACAAATCACCTCAAACTTATTTTATAAAAAGATTAGGTATGAAGGTTAGCCCACCTTATTTTAAGGGAGAGGGTAAAAAAATGAATTTAGCCCTTGAAATTAGGAGTTACAATCTTCCATTGGCCCTCATTTCCCAAAAAATGTATTTATGATAGTTATAAATAAAAATATAAATACAGTGGAGGTATGGTAAATAAATAAAATCTCTTTTTATACTTACTCCAAAGGTATGGTAAATAAATAAAAATACAAATAAACTAGAGGTATGGTAAATAAATAAAACCTCTTTTTATATTTATTCCATAACCCTCTTTCTATTTAAGAAAGCTCAAAAACAAGGTTTCATTTAAGTGAATCCTATGGGCCAAATACCATATTTATAAAAGAGGTATGTTAAATTAATAAAAATATAAATAAACGAGAGATATGTTAAATAAATAAAACATTTTTTATATTTACTCCATATGTCACCTTATATTTATGAACACCCAAGCGTGTAGATAAATAAAAATATAAATAAAGTGGAGGTATGATAAATAAATAAAACCTCTTTTTATACTTCAAAGGAATGGTAAATAAATAAAAATATAAATAAACTATAGGTATGGTAAATAAATAAAACCTCTTTCTATATTTAGTCCATAACCGTCTTTCTATTTAAGAAGGCTCAAAAAAGAGGTTTTATTTAATTGAATCCTATGGGCCAAATACCATATTTATAAAAGAGGTATGTTAAATTAATAAAACATTTTTTATATTTACTCCATACGCCACCTTATATTTAAGGACACTCAAAAAATGTGTTATATTTAGGTAAAGCCTATGGGCCAAATTATTATTAATACCATGCAAAAAAACATTATTAACCCTAATATTAGTATTAATAAAAATACAGATGGCACATGGTATTGGCCCATGGTATTCACATGGAATGCAACCTATTTAAAGGGGGAATTAAACTAGCATATCTTTACTCTGGATCAAATATCGTGATATGAAAACTAACATAGAGTGAAAAAAATTTGATTCCTCTAAGGGCTTGGTAGATCAAGAGTAAAAATGGATCTTGTAATTTAATGTCACTTAAACATTTTAACTTGGTTAAAATAAAAAATAAAAATAAATCAATTATTAATTTTATTAATTTTTATAAATTACTAATAGTAGTTTTTAAGCTCCAGGTTTATGATAATCCATGGTATTGACCCATGGTAATACCACGGTATTCATGTGAGCATAGACTATTTAAAGGGGGAATTCTATCAACTTAGATCCATAGGGATAAATAGATTTCATCCCTTTAAGAGTGGTAGATGTGGAGTTAAGATGGATATAGGTTGATTTTTATGATAATGAAGATATTAAATAGACTTGGGAAATTATATTGTAAAAAAAATCTTAAGGTGAATGGTTAAAGCTACATTTAGTCACTTCACAAAATTTAGTTAAAAATACCGATATCTTCATTAATATTGGTTTTTCTGATTTAACAAAAAAAATCCAAAACAATGAAATCTTAACTCTTTCCACATCACCCTCGTAGAAGAGAGATAGTCGTTGCCCAAATTTCCCACCATTTTCCAAACATTCTCAATATGATATCTTCATGCAAAAGTTAAGGTACTAATCTTGGATTAGTTGTTTGAAAAATATGTTGGTTTGTACAACCTTTCATCTTCTCTGTTATTCTTAGTTTGTCATAATGATCTGTAGGGGTTGGGTCACTGCACTATATTGTCCTAAAAGGCGGAGATTGTGCACCAAAAAGGAAATTAATCCACATGTTACAATGCTATTAAAAATGGTATGAAGGTAGTGAATTATGCTAATAATAATTTTAGATTGGGAGAGACGTAATTAAATTTTATTATTTAATTGAAGATTTCCAATTAAAATAATAATAAATCTACATTTATATATTTATATATTGATTGGAAGGTTTCTGAAAACCGTCACTTCTTTCCATTAGATCCCCTTCAGGCCTTTGGGATACCTACTACTTCATTATATTATATAGTTGGGGCTTGCTACTTGTTGGCTTGTTGGGGTAAACAAACTTGATGTGTTTTTAAGTATGGGGGTTTACGTCATACGTGAATGACTTACTTAACGCAGTTGAATCCCAAAATGATATCTAATATAATGCACTGCGTAAACCCCCATACTTAAATTCAAAAAGAGTCAAGGGATCTCTACTTGAATGGTTCATGAGGCACAATACTTGCTAAGGTTTTGCAAATGGGGTAGCAAGCTAAGTGGGCTTGACTGTGGGGAAAAACTCCACAGTTAAGCGCACTTGAGGCAGAGGAGTTCTGGGATGGGTGACCTCCTGGGAAGTCCTGGTTACCAGGTGCAAGCCCCGGAAGTGATGATTGATGCTATGTGATTCGTTCTCCACATTTCACTAGTTTCAATCCCACTTCTTCACCCCTGTGAGCATCACCCGATGCAATGAGTGCTAAGTGAACTATTCAAAAATCATGAGAAATTAGTCAGTTACGACTACCTCTCATGGAAATGGTCATGACTTACTTAACGCAGTTGAATCCCAAAAATGATATCTAATATAATGCACTGCGTAATCCCCCATACTTAAATTCAAAAAGAGTCAAGGGGCCTAATTTATCGTTTGCCTGATTGTACAATAAGACTAGGTCTCCTTCTGAAAAATTTCGAGGGGTCACATTTCAATCATATTGAGCTTTAATATGTTTTGCATGAGTTTCGATCGCTAATGTAGCATCACGTCGATTCTCATCTAGATAAGACAAGTATAAAAAACGTCTTTCCTCTTCGGAAGTGGCTGGAAGTAACTCAATGGCATTTGCAATGACGAGATTTCGCACTCAATGGGTAACACAGCTTCCAGACCATAAACTAGTTGGAATGGAGTGAACCCTGTTGACGTTTTTACTGAGGTTCGATACGCCAAAGCGGTGAAAATAACATGTTATGCCAATTTGAATGATGAATCCCAATGATTCGTCGGATCATGATGACTAGAATTTTGTTGATGGCTTCAACCAGATCATTAGCTTGTGGATAATAAGGAGTTGAACTATCGTGACGCAAGCCAAGATGGCCTGTAAGTTCAGTCATCATAACGTTTCGAAAATGACGCCGATGATCAGTGATAATCTCTTGTGGAACACCAAACCTAGCAATTTTATGATTGAACATGAAAATTGCATCTGTTTTACTGTCTGCCTCAAATGTAGGCATCACCTCAGCCCACTTGGTAAAATAATCTACCGCAAGGATGATATACGCATGCCCCTCAACCGAGTGAGGGTTACATGTAATAAAATCGATATCCCATTTGGAAAAAGGACCAACGACAATTATAGGGTTGAGAGGAGCAGGTGGAGCGCGCATCTTTCGATAAAAAAAATTTGGCAGTTATGGCATTTTCGGACCGTGTTAATACAATCTTTAAACATAGACGGCGAGAAGTAGCCAGTGTGCAATATCTTTTGGGCTGTGGCATACCCAGACATATGACCGCCACACGCTCCAGAGTGACAGTCATTCAGAACCCTTTCAGCTTCCTCATGAGTTAAACAACGTCGAAAAACAGAGTCTTCCCCACGACGATAAAGACTATCTCCAATAATTCGGAATTGTTGGGACTGGAATCGTATTTTTCTACGTTCTGACCTTGAAATTTCTGGCTGAAAGGATTGGGTTTGGAGATAAACAATGATATCCCCATACCACGGATCTAAAGTGCTAATTAGAAACAAGGATTCGTCCGCAATGGACTCCTCCGCCACAGCTTCCGTGTCAGCACGCGGGAAGTCACACATTAACTCCGCAAAAACTAAAGATTTCTTCGACTTAGACTTTTCAAATTCCAAGCCGAACTCTTGCAGGATCACAATCCATTTGGAGTATTTCCCCCTAGAAATTGCTTGGTCAAAATATAGATCATAGGGTTGCAATCAGAAATTACTGTAGTTTTACGTAGTAAAATGTAATCGCGAAAATGTTGGACAGCTTGAACAGCTGCCAATGCCAATTTCTCCACATGTGAATATTTTAGCTCAGTTGGATTTAAAGTTCGACTAAGGTAATATATCACATGTTCAATACCGAATTCATCTTCCTGAACTATACCATTTCGATGGTGGAATGGGAGGCGGCGAGATACAAGTAGTCCTGGTTGTAGTTGGGAGGATGTAATAATGGTGCATGGGTCAACGCATGTTTTAGTGCATCAAAAGATTTCTCAGCTATCTCATCCCAAAAGAATGGAGTATTCTGTTTCAACAACCGGGTAAAATCCTTTGTGATCTCGGCGTAGTTAGGAATGAATCGACGTAAAAAGTTTGCTTTCCCTTGCAAACTTTGGAGTTGGCGAAGACTCGAAGGAGGAGGCAATTTGACAATGGCTTCAACCTTCGAGGGATCGACACGAATGGTGGCTTTCGAAACAACAAACCCTAGTAACCGACCTGTTTCTATACAGAAAACACACTTGTGTGGATTCAACCTAATCCGATAATGCCTACACCTCATAAAGATTGTTTGTAAATGGATGAGATGATCAGCTCGATGTAATGAATGAGCAGGCAAATCATCGAGATAGGGTTGCACAATGTGCTTGATATCATGAAAAGCATAATACATGGCCCTTTCGGCGTTCTTGAGTCCAAAAGGTAATTTGCAATAAGCAAATGTCCCCCATGGACAAATGAAAGCCATTTTTGGTTGATTAGCAGGTAAAATATTGATTTGATTGTATCCGGAAAAACCATCCATAAAGGAGAATATTTCACTGCCAGCACAATCATCAATGATTTGATCGATATAGGGAGTTGGGTAATTGTCCTTTGGACAGGCTCGATTAATGTCCCTATAATCGATACATATTCTTATTGTCCCTTGCTTTTTGTTAACATGAACAATATTTGATACCCAATCCGTTAACGAAATCAGATAAATGAAACCTGCTTTGAGTAATTTTTCAACTTCTGCTTTAATTGCAGCAGCTTTTCTTGGGTGGATCTGACGCAAACGTTACCGGACGGGTTTAGCATCCGGGTAAGTTTTGATGTCATGGACAACAATTGCAGGGTCGTTTCCTGGCATTTCCTCATATGACCAGGCAAACACGTCGCAAAATTCTTGAAATAGGGCCTTATATGTTTGAATTTCATCTTCCGTACAAGCGGCACCTATATGAATGTTTTCAACAATTCCATGCTTAACCAAAATGTCAATAGGAATAGTTCGAGAAATATTTCCCAAGTTTAACTCTGAATCAGGATTTTTCATTGGATCCTGAGCTTCCTTGACATATTTAGTCGTAAAAATTGATGAAAAATCATTTTCAAAACGATCACTCTCGGGTAAAAACGAAGATCTATGATGAAGATCTTCCCATGGTAAATCATCGACACATAGGATTTCAAAAATTTGCTCATCAGTGTGAACAAGTTCAGAAAACGTTATTGAATCTGAGTTTGATGTTGAAAGTGATTCCTCATGGACCACATTCATTAAGTCAATTTTGGTTGAAGATGTGTCGGAAAGCGACTGCACGGACTGATACACAATTTCATATGGACTCAAAGGCATAACATCACCAAATGAGTCTATCTCAGATTCAGAAGGTACGATCCAAGGATCATCATAAACAATGGTGTCTGACGAAATCATATGAATGGTTGCAATAAAAGACGATGAGTTGATAAGAGGAAAAGGAAAAGTTCCCAGTAAACCGGCATCTTTAACTAGTCCTACTCCAACATCCTTATACGGGATAATCGTTTTACCGACATGATAAATGCTTTCAGAAGAGGCTGGGTCGGATGAAAAATAAGTCAGCTGGTCTATGGTTATGATCTTTCCTTTATGAGGGAATTTTATAAGCCGAAAGACCGATGAAACGACAACTTTCATAGCGTAAGACCAACTACGACCCAAGAGAAGGTTGTAATCTAGAGGGGCATCAACCACCTCCACATCTAAATTAACAGTTTTGCCTTCAACCCCTATAGGTAAATCCTGTAGAATGCCAAAAGGATGAAACCCACGGCCATCAAAGGCCTTTAGAATCGTTGGGGATTGATTTAGCGAAGGAGAACCAAGCGATCTCCAACACTGTATCGACATAATACACGTTGAGGCTCCCTCATCAATCACAGTCCTATGAACAGGTCTGTTTTTGACTATCACTGGGATCTAGAAAGCCATTTGATGAGGTAAGTGTGGTGTACTATTTTCTAGATCAAAAATTATAAGGTTTGAGTCCTGAACGTCAACAGCTCCTATAGCCGACAAAAGTAATTTACGTTGTGCTGGACATGATTGCAGCACTTCCAAAGCCGACATTGCTGAAGGTGAAACAACTAAATCTTCAACAATGTTATAGTTCTGAGCCGCTCTCGCATGTTGATTGAAAGCTGACTTTCGAAGTATACCCTTGGCGAGCGGTTTGGTTACTAAGTCTGGATTAGGTTTCTCGATCTGTAGCGGATCGGAACCGGGAGCTGAGGTTGATGGGTTAGAATGAGAATATTCTGCTTCTTTACCATCAACAGGACTTTTACTTCCATAATCATGCGATCGAGTCGCAATCCTAACATGGGACATCATGAGTATGGGTTCTTCGTTGGCATTTGAGGAAGAACCTATCATCTTATTGTCTTGACTCGGAAAAGGATCCTTCAAAACAACAGGAGTTTGGGAACCTTTGACAATTTTCGCAACCCCTGCATGATGAGGGCAATCTCTTGTAAAATGCTCTTCATCACAAATGAGACAAGGATAACGAGGTTTGTGTTTCTCATTAGTTGATTCCACTTTTTCTGATTTCTCTTTTGAATTTTTATATGTTTTATTCTTCTTCTTCCCTTTCTTCTTACCACCAGATTTTGATTTGGCTGTAGATGACTCTACAACATGAATATCGGCGGAAAGTTCTGCGGAAGAATCTCGTGTCGGGGAATCTGGCAAGGTTATGATAGGAGAAGAATTATTGGAAGACTTCTTCTTACTTTTGGTATTAACTGTACCAATCATACCATCAGCGGCATGAGACCGTGAAGGAGCTGCAGCGATTTGATTTTGCTTGGGAGGATCGGGGATTTTCTCATGTAACGTACCTGACTGAGTATAAACTAAGTCAAGGTACTGTGCTTAAGCAATTACTTGCTCCTCAATAACGAATCCGGCCTTAGCTACATCCTCAGTGATCTTGGGCAGTAAAGATTTTACAAACCATTCAACTAAGATCTGATCTGGGATAAAAACTTTCTCTAAACGCTGTCAACGTCTCCATTCATGAATGTGATCTGAAATGTAAGTGGACGTTGACTGCTTTAACGAAGTTAATAATTCTGTGCCATTGTCATATCTGATTGGCAACTGAAAATGAGTTAAAAACGAAGTAGCTAACTGACTAAAGTTATAAAAAGTGGCTCGCGGTAACTCAATGTACCACTTGGCCGCAAGACCAATTAGAGTGCGCTGGAAAAGTCTTAAACGGATTGAATCATCTAAAATGGAATTAGACGCACACCAGAGGTGATAAGTCATCATATGGTTTGGCGGGTCCTCTCCTGATTTGCCTTCAAACTTAGGAATATCACTAGGCAACTTATTTGTCATTGGCGGCCAAAACGGAAGATAGTTAATTGGATCGTTCGTAAGGCGCGACAAGTCAGGCAAGTCCAAAGTTGCGATAAACGGTAACTGATGATTAGGGTCCCTAAAAATCAGACTAGCCCCAGGAGGAGGATATCCAAGATAACTAGGAATTGGAATTGCATTTGGGATATTATATCCTCCCGGAAAACCAGGATTAACCGGACCGTACTGGGGTTGTTGAGGTTGTTGATATGTATACCCAAGGTACGGTTGATACTGATAGACTGGCTGCTGCACAGCAGGAACAAATTGGTACTGTCCCTAGTACGGTTGATAAGTAAATTGAGGTTGACTTGTGACAACCGTACTAGAACCAGGTTGTCCTATAGGCATCTGAACCGAAGTGAGAATCGTGGGTCCAGACTGAGGTAAAGATGTCTTAGGAGTTGATATAGGAACAGTAGAAACCGGAGCTGTCGATACTCCAGAAGTAGGTGGGGTAAATTGAATAGATGTTGCAGCAGTTGTTTGAGGCGGAGTACGCACAGTACTAGGCCCAGGCCGAGAAACTACAGAAGGTGCAGAAGTTTGAATAGTAGACTGGACAGGTTGCTGGGGTGAACTAGAAACCAAGGGTTGTCTAGTTTGAGATGACAACTGTACATTCGGTTGCAAGACCTGTTGGGATTGAGATGGATCCCACACTAAGTTCATTCCGGGGTACGGACCCATAACAGGTTGAGAATATGGAAGACCATAACCAGGTTGAGGGTAGGGTTGATAATTCAACAGTACATTTCCAGATCCTTGAACATATGATTGACCGGAGGGTGGTTGGTAACCTTTGGTTCGGTACTGACCTTGGGGTTGATAACCCTGAGACACGTACTGATACTGGGGTTGACCTTGACGTATATATTGTTACTGGGGTTGACCTTGAGGTACATATTGAGTCTGGGGTTGACCTTGAGGTACATATTGATTCTGGGGTTGACCTTGAGGAACGTACTATCCCATAGGTATGTACTGTCCTTGAGGTTGCCCCCCAGGTGCAAACTAGGTACCTTGAGGTTGCCCCCCAGGCGATACTTGAGGATTTTGAGGCTACCCCCTAGGCAGTGACTGGCCACCTTGAGGTTGAGGATTGGGAATAGTACCTGACATCATGAGAACATCTTCTACACTCAATGGCTTAGTACCATTATTTCCAGTTAATAACCCTTGTTCAATAGGTTGAGGAGATGCTCCCGAAAAAGTACCAGAAAGTGACTGATACCCAGCGGGAACAGAAGGACCGCCGTACAAAAAGGCTTTCAGAGATTGAGAAAACATGGACAACTATCTTGACATATTTAATGGAGGATAGTAACCCCTAGGTGTTGGGTGATAAGAAATACGAGGTGGTGAAAAACTTATAAAAAGTTAGTCAATGAAAGATACCAAGCACTGCTCCTAGGTGGACTGTAAAAGATTGATTCATGCTCCCTAAGCTCTATAACAGGTTGATTTTTAGGGATAGGGATGCCTTATTTTTCTTCCGGAGTAGCAAGTTCTTCAATAGCTATTAGTCCTGAAGGAAGATTTTGGGTAATTACTCTTTCTACCCTGGATGAACCAGGACCACTAGAAGTTGGAGAGTTAAACCCCAATGTTGGAGTAGCAGCAATTTCAGTTTTAGGTTCAGATATTTCAGGTTCTTCACCTATATCACTAGTAGATGAAACACTACTAGTAACTTCGAAAACAGACACAGACTGTGTATTATAATCTACTACTAAAGCTTGAAAATCAGGATGTACCACGAAAGAAGGTTCTCCTTCTTCAAGTGACCCAACTCTACTGTCTCTAGGAGTTACCAGGACTCGTAGCCCTTCAGGCTGGCTCGGTGAAAACTCAGGAGGTTGGCCCCGAAGTCTATGGGACTTCCTCGATAATTCAGCCACGGTTAAATATTTTAACTACTTCACACGAAAACAAAGTAAAATCTCAATGAAACCCATCTAAAGTCTCTAAAGAACCAAACAAATTGAATCACACACCTAAAGAATCTAGGAGATTAAACCACACACAAATAGTAACTTTCCGTACTGAAAACACTAGTTGGTGATGAAATCCAATGTCGCAGAGTTCAATACAGAAATGGCGGTTGGAACAGTTACCCCAGCAACCTGCTTAATGAACAGACTAGCACAACTTCCTCCACTAAACCGTCTCAAGTGAAGAGAACCCCCCAGAAAATCCAAGTGAGTCTAGCCGACGTCTGCTCCAAGTACAGTGGGATCTTCCCACCATCGTCACCTTAGGAAAAACCCTATAGAATATGGTCACTATGGTTACCAACGGAAACAAATATACCTAGGGGAACAATCCACGATCCGATACGCACGCAAGGGCAGAGTAGCAATCTCAATCCCCTTGAAGGCTCCTTGACATAATCCAAGGTTTACCAACAAGTGACCCCAAGCTCCTCGACAATGGTTAATCCGAGGTTTACCGTTTTTAATACGTGAATATATGGCGTCGTTCCCAATGAGGAAGGATTGATTCCCACACTGGTTCAGACATGATCTCGTGCTTCTCCTTTAAGAGGAGCTTTCCCAGAGCATAGATGCAACAGTTGGATTTTTATCCTACCACAAGATACAACTACTTGTTTGTTTTACTGTCTTGGAGAGTTGATTACTCCCTACTCCAAGACACTAACCTAAGCTATGTTGGTGTAATAGAGCCCTAGAAATAAAAAGATTACTAGATTGATTTTACTTTAAGCGTTATTTTTATTAGTTTTTCTTTAAGTCAAGAGGTGCAGAGATGAAACTCGTGGTGTGAAGACTTGACTCGAAATCACTAAAAATGCACTTAAGATGATTAAGAAATCTTTTCCCTTCAATGAACTTCTAGCTAGGAAAGAGTTTGAGAATGCAAATGCTTGTAAACACAAATCTTTCTTAAACAAACAAATTAAAAGAAGAGTTTTTGTCTTTTCCAATGCACTCAAAACGAGACAACTAGTTATATTCACAAAAATTTCCCTTTTCTTCCAAATGCTCAAATACTGCAAAAACAAAATTTTTCAAAAGAGAGATTTTTTTATTTTTTATAAAACACTCAAAACTATGGACAAAGCAAATCTTTAGATCTATAAACTATAAAAAACTATTTGAAGTAAAAGCTTACAAGATGTCTTTTTCAAGGATGTTTTACTTGGCTATAAGCAAACCAAGGACTAACTTGTCCAGAATCACAAATTAGTCAAAAAACAACCAATTTTGTTTTCTTTCATAAAAATGAAATCCAAACTTTTAACACAAGCTTTTTTGAAGTTTCGCAAAGAGAAAACACAAGATGGATTCCTCAACAAAGGTAGATTTTGCAAATGGTCAGACTCATAAGAAGGCCAGTAAAAACCAAGGTGATCTGAGGCTTCTACATCTTCTAAGCTCTAAGCTACTACACGACCAAAATGAAAATCAAGACCGACACCCAAAACTTCTAGGAATTTCACCTAAAACCCTAACACCAATGGAATTAACCTAAGGAAAGTTCTTAACAAGTCACATGCAGGTCTGGGCAAGGGATAACATCATCGAAACAAATACTAAAATGACTAAAAGAGAAAAACTTAAGTTTTTCAAAATTTTAGCAAGGTCTGCAGGCCCGTAGTTCACACAGGTGCGGGAACGCTCTGTGTGAAAAGAAAAAGTGCAGATAAGTCCGCACTGTGTTGCAAGCCGAGGGTGCGTTCCTATCCTAAAGTTATGAAAAACAAAAAATACTCCTAGATCTACTAAATCCACCCAATTCCACACACAACAAGCCAAAAACAGAAACAAAAACACAGTTTCTCAGGTCAAAGTAAAAAAAAGGAAAAAATCAAGTCCCCAGCGGAGTCGCCAATTTGTCACATGGAATGAGTCGATTTTGCGGACAAGCTCGACCTTCCTAGTATCTAAAGATACCTCGTGACAAGCAAGCCAATAAAAAACTATCTTTCTCTAAATATGCAATTAAAAACAAAGGGAAACAAGTGTTTTAGGCCTACCTTGGGTCCAATGCAATTTTGTGGAAGCCTCGCTCCTTTGATCCAAATGAACTCCCTTGTAGCAAGTCTCAAACACAAACAAGAAAACAAATTAAATAGCACCTGAAAAGCCAATGTCATAAAGCATATCCATCATAATGATCAAGGAATTTATGAAACAAACCACATAAGACAATTTGTTGAGAAAAATGAATCTGATTGTATTAATTCAAATCAAAGAAGAACTTTACAACCTGTGCCTTGATGTTGTACAAGCTCCTCCCAAGGTCCAGCAAGAAGTCTCGTCTACTTTGACAAGTTTCACTTACTTCCCAATGAAGCCAAAAGGTATGTAATCTCTCCTCTCAAGCTTAACTAGGAAGTCTTAATTCCATGAGCATTTACCCTTAAAAATGTTTAGCTTCTAACCTCTCCAGCAACCAGCCCAATACCTTAATTTATAGTGCAATGGAGGGAAGTTACTAGGTCTTCCTTCAAAGGGATAAAGCCCTCCTTCAAAGGGATATCTCCTCTTATGAAGGGATTAGCTCCTTCTATTTTGGGATGCATGAACCACCTTGGAGCGAACAATCCACGTCAAAATTCCTTCTAGAATCATCTAGAATTAACCCAAAGTGAGTTTTTTAGAATAAACTTGCGCCTTTTTGACTTTCACAGGGGTTTGCACCCACCCCTTTACAGACAGAGCGGGCAGATCCACAGGTAACATGAACAAAGGGTGCGGGACCACAAGTAACAATGAGAGAAAGAGTGGAACCAAAGCTTTATTGATTTTTAATGTCTTTCTCTCATTTTCAAAGCTTGACATGAAGAGATGAGGTCTCAGACTTGCTTAGGAGGACAGTATAAGTGATGATAGACCCATACTGACTGCAAATAGTCATGGTGACGATATTTTTGTGTAACAAGCCCCACTTCCATGAAAATTTTCTTATTTCCAAAAGATAGAACTCCAAAACATAGTACTGGAAGGATATTAAAACCATTCTTAGAGAGATATAAAGTTCATTTCCTACCTTCAATATTAATGACAATTGTCTCAAAATGTGACCCATGTTTTTTTTTAGTTTCAAGTGTTCCAATGTGCATTTTCCATATCTCTTCCCCGCCATAGCCATACTGGTAGTAGGCTTGCTCAGTACCTTGACAAGTTTTCCTTTGTAACATATAAGCATAACCCTGCTGCTAGCAGGCCTATTCAATACCCCGGTGGAATTTCTTGTACTTCTCGGTATTTCCATTTTTATTATTATATATCACTGAAAAGATTTAAAATAATGCATATTGCTCATTGGAATATTTTATAGTGTAAGGAAGTTCGATGGCACAAGAGTATGTTAGATTTTCCATGCGTATAACTAATTATTTATTTATCCCAAGGGAGACATCATCCACAATAACCTTAAATCTCAGTTATTTAATGTATAATAAACCATACCAAATAATGACTGAAATATTCCTCGAGTTAATCATGCTAGGGTTCCCATGAAAGCTCATAGCGGTTTCATAGGAGTGGAGGATCCTTTTCAACAATGCTTTCAAAGAGAATCTTCAAAATATTTCTTGGATAACAAGTTGTTCAAGTGAGTAGGCTAGGTTTAGGGGTTTGGGCTTATGAATTGAAGTATTAAGCATAACAATAACAAATCCATTTAATTGAGCTAATGGATGAATTCAACCATGGAGAAAACCTAGCTAATTAACAATCAAAGTCACTTTACAAAATATGAGGCATTAAGAGTGAATTTGTTTTGACAACGCATACCATAAGAGTGATAAACAAAAAATTCAATAGTTGTGCCTTAGGGAGTTATATTTTCAAGAGTTATGTTATAATAGTTTTATTTCAGATGGAATTTATTGCTTCTATACAACCATACCCTAATTTGAAGAGGAAGGTCTCTTCAAGTGTAGGAGTACTTATAGGATATACCAACAATTAGTTTTAAAAAGTAAACTTCAACATATACTAGAGTATGAGAAACTAGTTGCTTTAAATGATATGGTACCAAGAGTTGCAGCATGATTAGGAAATGAGGTGTGCTTACAAATGTTTGAAACCATGCTTCAATGGGATGCACATATTCATGATTATCCAACTCATACAAGTTTTGGCTTGTTGGGGCCTAACCCAGGTTCAGAAGTGATTTAGACAAACAAATTCTGAAACTACCAGCCCTTTCGGTAACAGTCTGCAGTGCACAGACTGAGGTCTCACCTGAGGTAGTATGGGAGGGTGTTGAAACTAGGTTTTCGCACCATAGGGATGTATTGATGAAGGCTGGGAAATTCATGAACTGATCCTGTGCACTTACACTGCGCAGTTGTTTGACCTTCGCGTAGCTCTGTAAAGAGCGCGAAGAGGCATTGTCTAAATCCTTTATCCTTACTGTGTTATTATTATAGATCAGACTTAATTTTGTGGGCCCAATATTCTTATTAATCATTCAACATTCATAACAAGTGTGTGCAATCATAAACTGTAAAGAGATGCATTAAAAATATAACAGAAGCGTAAACACACAGATCTACAAGCAAATGCACAATATTGCATAATCAACTTATCTTTTATTAACTTCTACTCTGTTACACAGCCGCTGACTCTACCAAGCCTTTGTGCACATAGCTATAGAGCTTCTCCTTACTACTACAACCCAAGACTTAGACTTACAGACCCAAAACGAAATCCTTATTCAAAACCCCATATCACTTAAGATCAAGACTAAAAAACTAACTTCTACACTTAGAGCTCGCTTTGTTTATACATTCCCACGGTCTGCGAACCATGGGTAGGCCGACACATTCTATATTAAATTACAATATTTTAGGGTGGACATCCCTAGACTCTCGCGCTCAACACTTGCATTTCGTAGTGTCTTACATTACTTTTGACCAAAATTCAAGCTACAAGCCCCCAAAAATCCCCTACGGGGGGATTCTCTACCCAACAGGCCCCCAACACAATCATTGTGACTTGTTCCAAGTCACTCGGCGAGTGTGGTGATCTTTGCTCAGAGTCCATCCATTAACTTTCGCGCTTCACTGATGTCTGCCACACATTCATCCGCTGTCTGTTGTATCAATTTTGTGTGACTTTCTGATGCTCGTTGTCAAAGGCACCCTCTTTCCTTTGTGCATATGTATCCTGCATCTAGGATAACTTCCCCTCGATCGTGGCAGTGACTGTGAACGCTTCCTCCAACCAAGGCTGGATGCGTGCTTTAAGCCCTGTTTCTTTTTGGCGTGTGGCTCCAACCTGTTCCTTCAAAGCCTATGCCTCCCTCATCTTGGCCAATCATTGAGTAAGGGTGACCATCTGTGTGGTCCCCCAGACATTGTCATAGGCCTGCTACAATTCTCGCGCTTCTATCTCTAACTGTTGTAGCATTGGGTCCTCCTGTAGTGAAGCGAGTGTGAAGAGGGACTGATCCAACAATCCTGGATAGTCCTGTACAACATGCTCTATCACTTCCAACCCCAATTGAATGGTGTAGTGATGCTACTCTCTGACTTCCGGGGGTGTATAGGGCTGCACCTTTAGTCACAGCTCCGCAATCTGCAAGTTTAGCTCCAACTGAATCTTCGTGGCCTCCTCCTGGGTCTTGTGAACTCCAGCTACTAATTGAAGAATATTTTTGCAGTGGGGAGTGCCGCCGGCATGACCAACTCTGGTATGCTATACAAGCCTCCTCCATGGCTTGTTCTAATCCTTCATTTTGTGCAACCAAGTTGTTGCATTGTAGACTGAGTTGTTCTAAATTTAACTTTTGCTCATTCAAGACTTGGAGGACGTGACCCTCCCTGGTGCGAAGCATAGTAGTCACCCCATCCTGTAGCTAGTATAGGGTTTCTCTAGGAAGGGCGGCCAAATTCAACCCCCAACCCCTCATGTCACCTTTGACTTCTGTTAAGACTGTGCCTTCTGGTAACACTAAAGTGTTCGTTGTGCAGGAGTGCAACATCTACTCAGCTTTGGATGCACCTTTTGCAAGGTGCGGTGTCATCACTCCTGGGGGTCACACCTGTAATGCCTGCAATTGAACTCTGAGTGCCCCCAACACAATTGTCTACTCCATCATTAATTCTTCAAGAGCATCCTTGGTGACATCAAAAACTGGTTCACCATTGTGAGGAAGGGCTCCCTTAGAGGTCTTCGTTGTCTTTGTCTTCTTCCATGTGGTTGGCTTCTACTAGACACGTGGCCTCTTGAGTTGGGTCAATTTTGTTGTGCATTCCTCTATCTCAACTTCCTGTTGTATGTCCTTCTCCATGGACATTCCTGACCTTCCTCAGTCTCTTCAGTGGGCACATTTGTGGTTTCTTCCATCTACGCTATCGTTTCTTCCTCAGCCACCTTCTGCTATGTGGCCGTTTCCTATTCCTGGTGCTTTCTCTCTGCCAACTTCACGATGTGCAGCTTGGTTTCCTTCTTCTGCTGTTGTGCTGTGATCTTTTCTAGCTCTGCCAAGTCTGGGGCATGCCACTCCAGAGACCATGAGGCCATCATGTCAAAGATTTCATCATCTGTTGCAATGAACGGTAGCTTTACCCATGCTCGGGTTGGATCCTTGTGCGCCCAGATATACAGGTTATGCATATCTGCCTTGAATTCTATCGCACTTTGCAAACTATTATATACTATCGGGGACAAGCGTGACCTGCAATTGATCCGTGTTCGTAAGCTTTCCTCTATGAATTCCCAAAGAACTTTTATCTCGTGAATCCTCGTCGCATCTTTTGTTGCCCAGAGAGAGGTGTACCTCATGGCCTCGGGTAGGTTCCTCTCAATCGTGGGAAACTGGTTGTCCTTCGACAACTCCCCAACAACCAACAAGATGTATAAGAGAAACCATGTGTAGTGGAAGGTCTTACCCTGCTCCTGGGCTTCCCTATAATTGGTCAAAAACTCATCGCAGAGAAACTTCACCCAGTTGAACTGGACCCCCTCTATGCACTGCTCTGCCAACGCAATTACAAATGCTGGCACCTCATCTACATGAAATTTCCTCATTAGCTTTTCGGCCAACAACTAGGTAGCTACATGCACCCCTTTGTCCTTGATGCTTGCTATTAAATACCCTCGCTTCCTCTTCTCCAGCTTGTATTTGGCCTTCATAGCTTCTGCGAGGGCCAAGTCATTTCTCGCTATCCATGAGGTCCCAATCTTTGAACTTTATATTAGGTACCCATCCCAATAGCTGACCTTCAAACCTTATTTCATTTGGAAGAAGCGAGGTCTCAAGCACACTCTTCGTGGCCTCCAGGTCCTTCGGTATCTTGGCTATCCCTTTCCATGGGGGCATGTAGGGGGTAAATTTATTGTCGAAGGTACTTGGGAAACATTCTTTACTTCATCATCCTGTGCTTCAATTTGGGCAATCAGGGCTTGCAAATCTTCCTCCTCCTCTTCAGTTTCCACAGTAATATCTTTTTCCTTCTTTCCCATTAACAATTTACTAAACCATGGCTTCCATGGTGATACCCTAATAGGCCCCATTGTCTACTTGTCTTTCTATGGTCGTGGCGTGTGGGGGGACTTTGGAACCTCTGGTGCAGTTGCCACCTCTCCAGGCTCCTCCTGGGTCACATGAGGCTCTGGGGTAACTTCCGCAAATCGTACTCTGTTTCTCACAGTCATCATCATTTCTTCACTAGATCCATTCGGTCATGTACTCACGGGTGACAAGGTAGCTTGGTTCTCAATGCTCTGTACTAGCTCAAATCTTAAACAACCAAGTGTTTCCTTGAGGCTACCCCAAGGGATTTTATAGTAACATTTGAATTTTAATTTGACCATCCTCTCCACTTCTTAATCATTAATACCTTCTTGGCGGCATATCATCCTGAATCTAGCTCTTAATTCCTATCTTACTAGCCCTCTGCTCACTCCTTTCTACCTTAAATTGGACCTCTTGTCATGAACAATGACATCAACAGTCACCTCCCAGCCTACCTGCATAGTAGCGCAACCCATTGTATGTGACCATGACCCCTATGACATACTGAACCTGTGTGGAACCTCCTTTCCATGCAGCTCTCATGCAGACTTGTTTATAATCCCACGCCCTCTTTCAACTGCTTGGAGTGCTGAGATTATGCTTCCTACAGATAGTCAGGTGGTCGCACCCCTAGTATGAGGCTTCAATTTTCCCACTAGCCTGGGCCGCAGGCACCCTTCAAATACCCTTGCATCCATTAATGCATTGCATTCTTCTTTGTATGGTATTCTCCCCTGTTTAGTAAGGTGTGGTCACAACCATGGTAGCAGGGTCACAATTCCTTCTAATGTAGTAGTAGGGCTGGCTAGACTGGGCTCCATCATGCTCAGTTTCTTGTGGCTCGCTTGCGCGACTTTGGTTTCTAGTTCACTGATTTCTTCATCCAACGTCATGCTTTTCTTCCTCAGCTATGCTATTTATGGACAAAGGTCCCCTAGGGTCTTGGGTTAATACCCTAGTAGAGTATGGGTTATCTATAAAGAAAAACAAGCATTCTATACAACCATGATACTAATATAAACAAACTACACGAAGAGAGGTGCACCTCGGGGTCCTTCATTTGGGTAGATCTAGCCAGGGTCCAAACCCTCTCAGAGTTCCTTTCGATCCTTCAACCTGCAAGGCAATCAATTCAAGGAAGCATAGCAGTACATGGACCAAGTATCATAAGAAAATCAACTTCATAGCATATTAAAAGGTAGTTAGTTACACAATTGAAACAACCATTCATATGTAAATCATAACATTGATCTCATAAGCATGAAGAATATTAATATCAGGAATAAGGCAAGTGTTTCTTTTATTATAGATAACTAAAATACAATAAGGAATGATTTCACCTGAGTTTTCCTTTCGCAAGCTCCAAGTGGAGCTATCCTCCGGATTCGTCCAATTTCAAGCCTTCAAAAAACTCCTTCCATGGCTCACTCAAGGATATCTAAACCAATGGAGAGACATCATAACTCACGGAAACAAGGGTTTCTTGTAATGGGGGGAGTGCTGGAAGCACAAGGATCTTCAAACCTAATCAAGGATAATCTCAACAGATTGATTTCTCTCTCTATTCTTTCCTCCTTTAGGCCTTCCCATTGAAGCTTTTTATACTTCTCCTAAAGTAGTTTTTTAGTTGGGAATTTGTTGGGAACAGTTGGGCCATGGACACTAATAGGTAATCAATAGGAACAACCCATGAACTCCACCTAAAATTAATGATATTTTTTTTTTCAAGTGTTCTAAGACATATACACGGTATACACAAACCCACGTACACACGTGTTTAGCTCAGGGCAATGTCATGTATAGGGAGTAAAACACTATTTTTTAAGTATTTGGACCAGGTCTGGAAGGAGGGGTTGCCCTAGGCCATGATTGCAGCATCACAAACATCAAAAGTGAGATTTGGAGCTATAACAGATTACCCCCTAATATATGAGGTTAGAAGGGGTACATGATGGCAAAAATGTATTAAGTAAGTGCATGGAAAGGAAACCTGTCAAAAACTGAGAAGGACTTCACCAGAGTTTAGCCTGCCAAGCCACAAAAGGAGATAAATAGAAACACTATCTGAGGTGGGCATACCCATGCTCAGAGAAAGTAAAGCATGTCCGCATATCAAGTACAAGCAGATCCACTAAGTATACAAGTATAAAAGGCTAGAAAATACATAATGGATCATCTGATCATGATCGAACAAGTACATGTTTGAATATCACATATAAGAATGTCAATGATGCTAAAGGATGAAGTTGATCACTAATATCCAAGACTGATCCCAAAAGTACCAAATGAACATGATGGAGTAAGATGGTACTACACTGCAAACTCAGGTGCCAGCATATAGAATGTCGCCATGAATGAATGCAATATATAAGGTGGAGTGGTATCAACTAGCACCAACATGAGCAACTATCAAGTGAACCAATGAATGGTGATGCAACCTGAGGTCTTCACCAACCACTTTAGTACATTTCTACACCATGGGAATAAATTATCTGAGGTCAACCATGTGAGAAATCATTTTATTACTGGTCATTGATGTATACTGTTAACAAATGCAAGACCACTCACTAATAATGATAATGAGTGTCAAGGTACCCGGTACAATCCAACAAGTGTGAATATATGAGCTGGAGTCGAACACCTATAAGAATTTATCAATCAGGAGACAATGATGGTTTCCCACTGTTGATAGCGAAGGAACTGCCACTAATGAATGCAAACCCCAAGGTACTGCCAAATGGACTCTAGATCTTTGCCCCATAGCAATTATTCGTAGTTGATGAGGAAAGATCCGCTAGAAGGAAGGCATTAAGGCACCCATCATCAATCTAGGGCGAGTGTAACCCGTAGGCCAATAATGTGGAAGGAATTGGATGAAAAAGATGCAGTAACCTGACCGAAGCATGCTTCTCGCATACATAAGGTGTGGCTAGCACACAACATAAACCCTTTGAACTAACCAATGATGAAAGATGACACAGAGGTGAGGTATCCACTATTAGGGTCAAATGGAAACCAAGGTACTGCACGAATCCCAATGTGTGATAGTGTAAGTTGATGTCTAACACAAGGGAACCACTCAGTCAAAGACCCATGATACTGATCGATGTTGAGCACAAGATGACCTATCAATAATGAAAATAGGTCCAAGGTGTAGCTCTAGGACTGTCCTCAAAGCAAGATGTCATCGTTGATAAGGACAAGACCCGCTAGAAAGAAGTCAATGGAGACCTTCTCAAACTGGCATGAGTAAAGGACCAATATAATTGATGTGATGATAGAAAAAACACTGACAACCAGGGACGACCGAATGAAAAATGAGTCAAGAGACACCACAGAGAGGCCAACTCAGGCTAAATTCCCTTGAATAAAAGCACGACCCAATGTGACTATATGGCAGCACATGATGACTCTGTATAAGTTCGTCATGTAGGAGGCACGAACGAACCCTCCATATGATTGGAAGAGATAACCAATCGGGGGAGAATTGACTCAATAACAAGGTTAAGGCATACCTAAGTCAAACTACATCCTGCCCAAATGGAGGAGACTTTGTTTTGAGTGCTTTGTTCAAGGGTGACACTACTGACTTTAGCTGCCAGCAATAAGTGGAAATATTGTCCCATTTGCACTCTTTTTGGAATATATAATTTTATTTTTTTTGTATTTTTCTTTAAGCTAGAAAAAGAATAAAATAATGCTATAGTATAGTGGAAAGAATGAGTGTCGGTGAAACATATGATTTAGTTCCTGGGATTGGAACAATCCTATGCTCAATCCAAGGAGGTGAAAACTGGTCAAAGACACTCAAAGTTGTGTTCCTTCCATGGGTCAAGGTGTGTTAAGTTGCAAAATTCAAGGGAATGCAAGTTTGATTTTGCAATCGTCATGGTCAAAAGTTGGCTTAAACACAATTCCAAGTGAAGCCAGCTCAAGGCCAAAAGGTGCAAATGGTCAAAATGCAATACAGTAGTACAACTCAACACAAAGGAGCCTCTAGGGTATAAGGCCAAAACGAAGTGGAGAAGCAAAGAGGAATGAGTCTTCATCGCATAAGTCATGGCGGGACTACAGAGGACTCCCGAGTCTACTCAAATCGAAGTAGCATGGGCAACAAATGTTAGTGAGGTGCTACCTATGATGCCCATGAAAAGGATGGCTCTACCATCGTGTCATGATTTAAAAATCGGCGAGTGAAGGTGGTTTATAAACCATAACACAATGGGATCAACCCTATGGCAAGTGTATCAACAAATGGAGGCTAATATGCATAATGCAATGGAAAAAATGGCTTTCTTAACCTATATGCCAGTGAGAAAATAGTACCTACCATGACAGACCAACAGCCATGGAATCATCTCGAAACTGTCGAAAAAGCATCCAAAATGTCCTGAAAATCAAACAATTCTCGACATTCCAAGCTCCCAAGTTAAAAGTTACATGAGACAAAACAAAATAAAGTTTTGAAATTTTTATACATTTTCAAATCTTATAAAATATTTTTTCAACTCATCATTATCACCATTTGATTTGAGAGCAAAGGAGTGGAGAAAAAGGAGCAAACATTGCCATATGCCAAATTCGACCATTCAAATCTTCCCAAAATCACTAGGTAACCCTTAAACTTATCTTGCATTCAATTGTTATTGGTTTTAGAATTTTTAATGCAAGTTTCACCATTGAATTATTGTCGAAAAAAAATTGACGGTGTATACACGGGTTGGCTATATGCAACATCCATATACGCAGGCCCTAGACTATGAAGCGGACCCACGTATACATCGTGAAAGCTTCAAAGAAAAAATCTAACGGTCCAAATTTGTTTTTTCTTCAGAATGTAAGTAACTTGGAGAGAAAGAGATCATGCCTTAGTGGATGATGAGATTATGAACTATCCTAATGCCTTGGATGCCTTAAGAGGATGCAGTTTGCTAAAGTTCTTTAAAATGCCAAACACGAAAGCAAACACTCGCCTGCTCGAAATGCTCATTCACTACTGGAGCATTGAGGATGACTCATTTATGATTGATTAAATGCCACTCAAAATAGAGGTTGAGGATATTTGTTTCATCACAGGCCTTTCCCAGAAGGGAGAGGTAGTACATTCCATGGACAGATCACGAGGCAGTCTCTCTATCGAGGACTCTGTGCATATATATTGCTCGGGTCATCCAGAAAATATTGGAAGTCAAATTAAAATCAAACATGTGGAGATTTTATCATTGAGAATCATCTTGTTCATTATGGCTAGAGTGAACATATCAGCTTCCTTACACCAGGCTTCACGGTTAGCCATGAGCTTGGTGGTAGACTGTCTCACCGTAGTTTTTGATCAGTGTACTCCTCTTCTCGCCAACCTGAAGAGCTAACTTACTTCTATCAAGAAGGGGAAGACCAAAAAATTCGGGTATGGAACCATTTTGTGCTCTTTCTTCTTTGAGATGGTCCTAACACTCCGTCCTAGAGTATTAGTTTCGATTAGCACCCCACGAGATCCATGCATGGGTAGGTGGGTTGACTTGATGAAACGACTAGGAGGCGGGGACCTTCCACGTACTGCTTTCGACGATGACTTCTTCTCCTGGTGGGAACAACAGATCATCACCATAGATGACTACCCCTATGCTGGGGTGGACTTCCAAGGAGACCCTGATCTAGCTTTACCACCAACTACAGCATGGGGCGATATAGGTAACAAATGTTTTTAATTTTTTAATTTTTATGATTTTTTTCTTATGATTTTTCAAATATAATAATGAATTTTGAAATATATTTTTGATAGGATTCAAATGACTAATATGATGATCATGTTCCAGATATTGGGCCAGTATGAGCAGATGGGTTCCCATGGCATGGATGTCACAGCCGAGGCGCCGAAGAGGTGGCTATGGACATAGAGGGACTTCTACATACAGTTCAGCGGCACTTGGTGAGACTAACTCACCGAGTACTGATGGAGGCTATACAAGATCTCCCTATAGACATGCATCATCGTGTGGTTGGCATGCCATGAGACTAGGTTCGCACTCTTAGGCGTGTTGCCAAAGCAGTAGTCGCATACTTAGCCACTCATCCTGAGCCGGGGCATTAGATGTATTGGACATGATTATGGACATTTGAGTCCCAATTTTTGTATATTATTTTGGACACGCTTATGTACACTTGAGATATTTTATGGTATATATATATATGCAGTTTCATCTTTTTGATGCTTGATTTTATTGTGATGAATGAATGATGTGTGAGTTTAAAGCTTGATTAGCAATAGAATCAGCCAACCAATTATGAGATCTTGGAATGTGCAAATAATTAATGTAAGTAGATGATCTTTGCAACAACCTCACTCTTAAATACTAGCGATATAAACATGGATCTCTTACCCAATATATGCTATTCAATTGTGACACTATCAACTGTGAATCAAGATAGACTACAAACAAATTGATTTCATAAGAAATTTCTTCGAATAGTAAGTTAATGATGGTAGTATACTTAGCCATCTTATTTGAAGAAGGACCAATGCATACTCCCCTTTACACCATTAACTGACCAGTTGGATAGTATATTACCCAAGCTATGGAAGCGAGGTTCCGAGTGTGCCAACTTGCACCATCAGCGAATCCAAAATAGACTAAGTCATCCATCAACACCTGCCACAGCAAACCAAAAGTGTCGATATCAAAAACTCCCGATGAGATATTTACAAACATACAAAATTTATAAAGAAGCCATTACCTAGCTACTACTTAAGCAAAGTACTTCTTGAGGTAGAGTCTATTTCGGGGCTCTGCCAATTTTATCCTAGGGATGTTTATAGGTACAATCATTGAACCAATCAATATATTACCTTCAGAAAAAGATTGTGTTGAAGCCAAAGGAATTGTACAAACATCGCTAGTAGGAAAATTGGAGGACCTAGACTTGACTTCATGCAAAGGAGGAAGGACATATAAATGGTGATGTAAATCTTCCAAAGGTCAATCTATAGCCATCATTGCTTCGAATATCACTTTGTCGGATGGAAAAACAATATCCAAGCAATCCAATGCAGAAGTGGAATCAAGGGTCCGAGTACAAGCCACATCACCATCTAACTCTTTCTCTAAGGAAGGAGTAGGATAATCGTCTACAGAGTCATCGATAGATTCACATCTAGGCTTTGCTGTAGATATAGGAGAATTTGTTCCACCCACCTTCCCTTCATCTGACGTGGTCATAGATAAAGGAAAGGTCCCAGGATCTAAAAAATAGTGAGTTCGAACAAACACTTTCCGTAGAGGCTCCTTGGAGGATGAAATTGTATCTATTCTCGCTACAGGAGGGGGAAGATCAAATGTACCCATCAATGAAGAGTACACCCCGACTCCTAGATTCTTTGTAGGCAGACAGGGGTTATCCACCAATGGAACAGTAGAGTCCGAAATTGCTCTAGGATCGACTGGAGAATAATCCAATTGATCAACCTTAACAATTTTCCCTTCATGAGGAAATCAAATGACACAAAATAGAGTCGAAACAATGACATCCATTTCATATATGCAGTTCCTTCGTAAGAGGAGATTGTAATCTAGGTTAGCGTTGATGACTTCTACTTCAATATTAACGACCTTTCCTCCAACACATATATGAAAGGTCGGGGTAATCTGTATGGCCTATGAGAATGACCATCAAACGTTGTCAAGAGGGTAGGTGAAGGAACAACCGAAGGAAATCCAATGGCCTTCCAACATGACACATGTGGAAGCTCCCTCATCTATAACCATCTGAAAAATATTAGTTTTCCAGTAAGTAGACTTTCTCTGGAAAGCCATACGATGAGGAAGTATCTTTTTGAAATTATGAATATCAAAAGTGAGAGCTAAGGAATTGTTTGGATCCACTGCCCCCATTGCCGATAGCAAGGCACTTCTTTAAGTAGGACATGACTGGAGCACCTCTAAAGTAGACACGACACATGGACTCTAAGCTAGATCCTCAAAAATAGAGTAATTTCGGGATGCCCTAACATCAGTTTTGATAGTCGTGCATTTAGTGGAACCTTCCGGTATCTGAGGCATAATCTTGATTGAGGGTTGCTCAATATGAAGTGGGTTGGTAGTTTCAGGAACTAACTTACCCTTGGAAGTTTTGGCTACACCATAATCACACAACCGAGTGGCCACATGAACTTTAGAACCTATCATGAAAACATTTGATGATTTCTCCCCTTCCTAGTTGCCCCCCTACAGAGGTACCAAGATTTGAACTCACGCCAGCAACCATTTGCGGCCCTTGGGGAAAAGGGTAGGTTAACATAACTTGAGAGTTAGAAGTCCCTTGTTGCCGTAACAAGAACTGAGCATCTTGAATCTTTGGGTAGAGATGAGTTAAATGGTCTCCACTGCATAGCTTGCATGGAAACTTGACTTTCTTTTTAGACTCATTTCCACTGCAACTAACATTATTGCTAGGTTTATTTGCGTCAGTCTTCCCATCCTTACTCTTTTTCTTACCTCGTCCTTTTTTTTTCCATTGGAATTTTTATTTCCTTTGGGGTTCGAAGATTGTACGAAATTAATAGAAGAGGGTTGAGAAGACGAAGGGTTAGATGATGTGACTTGATTATTAGGAGCAGTTTGTAAAGACAACTGTTGCAATTGGCTCAATAGGTTCACCGCATTTGTGTCTACGGATCCAACGATACCATGGGGACCTGGCTTCAACTTGGCTATATCAACCTTAGTCCCAGGAGCATCTGGCAAGATTTTTGTAGAATCCTAGATTGAGAATAAATCAGTTCTAACTGTTTCTTTCTAAAAATAGCTTGCTCCTCAGAATAGACTCCGGACAGAGAGACATCCTTAGAGGTTTTAAGTTGTAAGGATTTCAAAAACCATTTGAGACAGTATTCCAGAGGAATTTTGGATTTAATGAGCCTATTTCTCCATCTCCATTCCTGAATATGATCAGAAATGTGGATTGTCATATCCTGATGAAAATTGGCTAGAAGTTCAGTTCCAGCATCATAACAGATGAGCAACTGGAAATGATTTAGGAAAATATTAGCCAAGTCAGTGAAAGATGTAAAGCTACCCCCTGGCAACTCTATATATCACTTGGCCACATTACCAGTTAAGGTGCGTTGAAAAAGTCTCAAACTAATCGAGTCATTAATAAGGGAGTTTGATGAGCACCACAAATGGAATGTGGTTACATGGTCGCTCGGGTCTTCACACCCTTCCCCTCGAACTTTGGAATGTTCGAAGGGAGTTTGGATGGGATCAGAGGCTAGGCCGGATTGTATTTGATTGGATCGTTTGTTAATTTCGTGAGATTTGGAAAATTTGCCAGAAAATGAAGCCTAGGAGGACCCTAGGGATTCCACCCAGACTAGGCGGGGTACACAAAGTTCTGAAAAGATTGGCCTAGATTTTGAAAGGCACTAGGCTACCTGAAGTAGCCAGTAGAACCAGCTGAACCAAAAGGCAAACCTTGTGATCTAGCAAAACTCAGAGTTTGACCAACTCCGGCCAAAAATCCTCCATAACCAACGAAGCTCCCTCCTAAAGGATTATAAGGAGTTGATAACCCCTAATAAGGGTTCCAAGTAGAAGCTAAGGGAGGAATACTTCGAAATGAACTAACTGTGGAATATGGCCTATTCCTTGTTGGCCAAAAAACGGATTCCCAGTTCCTACGCCACTAACCGCTGGGTTAGTCCAACCTTGAAAGGGATTGCTGCCTTGTCCTCTAGAAGAAAAAGGCATAGATCCTATTGTCAGGTTGGAATGTGGTATATGACCACCTCCAAAAGGAAAACCCTAAATGAAGCCGAACCACCCGTCATGGATGTGGAGGCACTAAATGGAACTGATAGAATACCCTGTGAATGGGTGCCAAACGAGAAGAATCCAGAACTAAATGCATTGGCTTGGGAATTTCCACTCGTAGAAGGAATGGAGGTAGGGCCAGCTAAGGATGTGCTAGTAAGAGACCCAAATAAAGCTGAAAAGGGGATGGAAATAGTTCCTCTCCCTTGTACTGATGTTGGAGTCTGCATGGTTGTTGCACTTATGGTAGAAGCCATGCTTCCAGTGGTGGTCATCGAAGGTAAGTGTGTACTATGACCTGGGCTTGACGGTCTACGCATCGGAGTCCTAACATATTGTAATACATCTGGATGGTTAGAATTTATAGGAGAATTCAAAGCCGCTAACGACTCTGGGAGTTCGTCTACCTCTATGTTATCTTTCGATTGAAATAACACTCGAGAAAGAATTGGAGTATTTCTCTCTAGTTCTGCAGAAGTACCAGGCCTATCCTGAACACTAATGCCCCCAAGGGGAGGATCAACCCCTGATTCGTCCACTGCCACAGGACAAAACCCACCGGCATTATTACCTCTGCGCCTTCTAGGAGAAGGATCTAAACTTGGTGGTGAAAGACCACGAAGTCTTCAAGACCATCTAGGTGATCGATCAGCCATTTTGAAATTTTTATTAAGATTTAATTAAAGACTCAAGAAAAAATGAAAGCTAGGCCAACTAAGAGCAAAAAGTACAACTGAAAAGTCCCTAAAAGATGTTAGCCAGTCAAACAACTTTCAAGTATTTCCACTCTGGGTGTTGAGTATTGAACACTAAAACACAAGAAAGTGAAGTAAGAGGCCTTCCGAAGATAGTCTGGGATAATGACGGCCCAGTCCTACCAGCAAAGGTAATAGAGGAAGTTACGCTGACCTCTTAACAACAGCCTGCGCCGGTGTAAGCCCCCAAGCTTCGCAAGGGTGCCTTCCAGTAGTACCGTTGAAAGTGATACAACATCGACCTCAGGTGCCATGGGATTCCCCTTCGCAGCCACCTATGTAGATCCCTAGGAGAAGAAACTAAGGTTACCAACTCGTGTCAGAAGCCAGGAGGAACAGTCTTGAGGTAAGATCTGACAAGTACGAGAGGGGGTATCTCTCTTCCTTAAGTTCAAAAACCGTCATGCTTAACTCCAAGATCTAGAGCTTTCCTGGTCTTCCTAACGCTATTGGATTTGCACTCACTATTCAGACTCCTATATTTGATAGTTTAAATGGCCTTGGAGAGTTTTCTCTCCACACACCTAATCCAAGGCCCTAAAATATCCTAAAACTGTTAGTGTCTCTAAATTGACAAATATAAAAAAAATTTAGTGTATTTTAATTAGCGCTTGTTTTTAAATGGGTTGTTCTTAAGTCAAGGGATAAGTGGAAATGAAACTTGTGGTGTTTTTGATGCAAAAGAAATTAATAAAAACCAAACTATATGCAAATGCACTCGTTTTTTTCTTCGATGAAAAAATTTCTACTAGGTTCTGAAGAACTTCTAAGAAAGCAATAATTTTTTCTTCTCTTTTATTTTACTCAAGCTTCACACTCACAAAAATTAAAAAAACTATGGATGTCCTAAAAGATGCACAAATTTATCCTAATGCAATGAGTACATGTTGATGCAAAACTTAAGACTACTCTAAATCAAAGAAATGGAAGTAACTTGTTTATCAATTCTAATTAGCCACTTAAGATGTTTAGATAGAATATAAGTTGCTAATGCTTATTTTTGTCCAAAAACTAAAAGAAAATTTCAAGACAAACAAAAATGCACTTTCATTCACAAAAGGGAAACTAAATCAAAACAAGGCCAAAGAAAGCAAAAACCAAGTTTTCTTCAAAAGCAAAAACAAAAAAAAAACATTTCAAAAGTGCTCTAAATAAGACTGAAATTTTATGATCGAAGAATAGGCAACAAAACACTTTGCAAGTTAACAACACAAAACAGGTAAAAAATCAACAAAAAGTTTGTTTTAAGATGCTCTTAACAATCAAAAAGCAACAAATGAGCTTAATGACAATGATCGCAATATCAAGAATGACAATTCTCAAAATTGTCACACAACAACTTTCAAAAAGCAAGAAAAGTAAATGGCCACAAAGATGCAGTTTTGAAATGCAAACAAAAAGATCACCAAAACAAAGTTTGCCACAAAGATTGAGACCAATCTTTCTACCCTAGAATACCAAAACAGCAAAGACTCCCAGAAAGAAATCTTGTGTGCTTAAACAAAAATGATGACGTTTAAAACAAAACGAAACAAGACCAACACTTTCCACAACCAGAGAGAGTTTGAAATCATGAACTTGCTGTCAAAATAAAGATTGACATAGAAAGTAATTGTTCAGGAAAGACTCAAACCAGCAGACAAATCTCCAGAAACAAAAATATTTGAAAAATCTTGAAAATTTTAGGGTATACGCGACTGTGTCAATACACAGTTGCATGTATACGCTATTCAGTCCACAGAAGCATGTGTATATGTGGGTTCATATGCTAAAAATTGTGTACATACGCGACTGTAACCTAACCAATATGCGTATATAAAAGATCACAATAAAAAATAAAAAATGGTCGGAGGAAACTGATCAAACTTATAGTTCAAGTTCCTATAGGAATAGACTACTCATTCATAACAAGTAAATAAATAGCTGAGCCCTGATTAGCTTGAATAAACCCAAACTGGGAATAACAATACTGTTGTCCCAGCGAAGTTGCCAATTCTGTTTAGGGACAAAGGTCCCCTAGGGTCTTGGGTTAATACCCTAGTAGAGTGGGGGTTATCTATAAAGAAGAACAAGCAATCCATATAGCCATGATACTAACATAAACAAACTACACTAAGAGAGGTGCACCTAGGGGTCTTTCATTTTGGTAGATCCAGCCAGGGTCCAAACCCTCTCGGAGGTCCTTTCAACCCTTCAACCGGCAAGGAAATCAATTCAAGGAAGAATAGCAGTACATGGACCAAGTATCATAAGAAAATCAACTTCATAGCATATTGAAAGGTAGTTAGTTATACAATTGAAACAACCATTCATATGTAAATCATAACATTGATCTCATAAGCATGAAGAAGATTAATATTAAGAACAAGACAAGTGTTTCTTTTATTATAGATAACTAAAATATAGTAAGGAATGATTTCACCTGAGTGTTCCTTTCGTAGGCTCCAAGCGGAACCGTCCTCCGGATTCGTCCATTCTCAAGCCTTCAAAAAACTCCTTCCATGGCTCACTCAAGGATATCTCAACCAATGGAGAGAGATCATAACACAAGGAAAAGGGTTTTCTATAATGGGGAAAGTGCTGGAAGCACAAAGATATTTAGACCTGATCAGGAATAATCTCAAAAAAGTGATTTTTCTCTCTATTCTCTCCTCCTTTAGGCCTTCCCATTGAAGTTTTTTATACTTCTCCCACAATAGTATTTTAGTTGGGAATTCATTGGGACTAGTTGGGCCATGGGCACTAAAAGGTAATCAACAAGTAAAACATGTGATCTCCACCCAAAATTAAGGAGATTTAATTTTTTTAAGTGTTTTAAGACATATACGTGGGTTGGGTATACAAAGACCCACATACGCACACGTTTAGCTCAGGGAAATGTCGCGTATAGGAAGTAAAACACTATTTTTTAAATAATTGGACCAGGTCTGGAATGAGGGGTTGCCCTAGGCCATGAGCATAGCATCACAAACATCAAAAGTGAGAATTGGAGCTATAACATGTTGAAATTTGGTACCGGAGGACAGGTGGTTCCCTAGGGCTTTGATCTTTGGCCTAGGGAAAAGTGTCCAAAAGAATTTAATTTTTCTCCTTAAGTGACTTTATAATTTTATAAATTCAGATCTAATTTAAAAGTGACTTTAAGTGATAAAGTTACTAAAGTCTAATTTTAAAGTGACTTTAATAAAGCCAATGTAAAATTAGAAAGGAAAAGTGACTTTGGAAATAAATGACTATGTGGGTCTTTATTAAAGTGGGGTGAATTAAAAAATAGAAAGTGAGATTTAAATGAGCATTTAATCTCAACCCTTGATCTCAATCTATTTCAACCATTGGATTTAGGGATCACCCAAAAGTCACTTAGGGTTAAATTAAAGGAGGAAAAAGAGGAAAAGGTCATTCATTCTTTCATGAGCAGATTGAGAGAAAGAGAGCAAGAGAGCAAGGGAGATTTTTGAACAGGGAGGAGAAGGAGACAACAGCTTGGCACACATTCCAAGGTAGCAGTTTAGCAAATCCATACAGCTAAGTTAGCACACAGTGAAAGGCGGATTTTGGCACGATTTTCTAGAAATATATACAATAGTTTGCACAGAAATCGAGGAGCAGTTTGCACAAAAATCGAGGAGAAGTTTGCTAGCACATTTTCCAAGGAAGGTTGTACAGCAAGTCACTGTACTTTGGCACACAAATCGGTACAAATCCGTACAGTGTATTGTTGGGTTTTTTTGCACGGAAATTGAGGTCCATATAACATATTTATGGCAGCTTAGCATGCATTTCTAGGTAGGCCATATAGCAGCATTTAAGGCTGAATGTGGGCATGAAAATTGAGGAGGTCGTCCATCATTTATTGCTGTCCTATTTTGTTGTTCGCAAGTATTTTCCAATTGGCTGTGAGGCACTGAAAATGAGATAAGTTGTAAAAGTTTGCTTGCTGATTTTTGCTGAATATTTTTCACTGTAAAAAGCATTTTTTGAAATAAGAAAGAGCTCTCGAACTGGTTTTCCCCAAGAGTTGTAGGGGTTTTTTCAAGGTCACCTTAACCAAAAATCACTGTGTTTAAATGTGTTTAATGGATGTTTGTACCTGTTGATTTTTATTTCTACATTTTCCAGCATTCTGTAAAATTTCCAGAATTTGTGTTTTCAGAAAAAAATATTTTTTCAGTTGTTGAATGTATGGATATGGGAAAGGGCATTTAACTATTTTGGAGAAATAAGGTGAAACTGAAAACCGGGGTGGGAAAACAGAAATTTATACATGGTATCAGAGTTTGAGTGCTGAAGTGCAGTTTGGGACAGCAAAGGAGAAAAATTACAGCTGCTGATTTTTCACTAAGAAAATTCCAGCAAGCTGATTTTTCACAAAGAACAATTTTATCTTTACTACAGCAGTGCTATTTTTCAGTTTTAGGACAAGAGGATGTCATTGGGATTGAGGGTGGAGGATAGGTTGGATGGGCATACAAATTACAGCGTTTGGAAGGAGAGAATGCAAAGTATCTTTAAGGAGGCAAAATTCTAGGATATCATGGTGCATACCACACAGAACCATGTTGTTGTGCCTACTGATGCTACTCAGTTGGTTGCTTATAATAAAAAGAACAACAAGGGTAAGAGACTGATTCTAGACAGAATCAAAGACCATTGCATTCATCATGTGAGAGGAAAGAGCAATGACCATGAGATGTGGACAGCATTGTCCAATCTCTACCAGAGTACCAATGAGAACCAGAAAATGGTCCTGAAGGAGAAGTTGAAGAACATTAAAATGGGTAATGATTGGTGAGCTCCAGTATTGTAGCAATAATGCTACAACTCCTGGGGCTTCTTGTCTCTCATTTTATCAACCCGGTTGTTCATACAAACTTGGAAGCGACGGTGCTATATGCACAAGTACTAGCTCTTGTCGCAGCTGT
>APFE030580215.1:66256-82123 GCA_000404065.3 Pinus taeda
AATGAGAAATTTCTACATGGTATCAGAGCTTGAGTGCTAAAGTGCAGTTTGGGACAGCAAGGAGGAAATTACAGCCTGCTGATTTTTCACTCAGAAAATTCCAGCAAGCTGATTTTTCACAAACAACAGTTTTATCTTTACTACAGCAGTGCTATTTTTCAGTTTTGGGACAACAAAATGTCATTGGGATTGAGGGTGGAGGATAGGTTGGATGGGCATACAAATTATAGCATTTGGAAGGAGAGAATGTAGAGTATCTTTGAGGAGGCAGAAGTCTGGGACATCATGGTGCATACCACACAGAACACTATTGTTGTGCCTACTAATGCTACTCAGTTGGCTGAGTATAATAAAATGAACAACAAGGGTAAGAGACTGATTCTAGACGGAGTCAAAGACCATTGCATTCCTCATGTGAGAGGAAAGAGAAATGCCCATGAGATGTGGACAACATTGTAGAATCTCTACAAGAGTACCAATGAGAACCAGAAATGGTCCTGAAGGAGAAGCTGAAGACCATTAAGATGGGTAATGATAGTGCAGCTAGATATCTCACAAAGATTACTAATGTGAGAGATGAGTTGGCAGCAATTGGAGAGGTCATTCCACCTGTTGAGTTGGTGCGGATTGCAGTCAATGGCCTCCCCCGTTCATGGATGAACTTTGCTGATAGGGTTTGTGCACATGAGACCCTTCCCACATGGGAGAGGTTTTGGGATGATTTCATTCAGACAGAGATCAAGAAAGGTTAGCTTGGGGCAGCCAAGCCAGTTGAGCAAGATGAGGATGTAGCATTGTTGGCAGGAGGCAAGAAAGGCAAAGGGAAGAAGCAGTCTTCCACAAGCAATGGTGGGGGCAAAGGCAAAGGTAAAGGTAAACAGGATAACACACAGAAGGACTATTCCAAGGTGAAGTGTTGGAATTGTCAAAAGATGGGACACTATGTAGTTGTGTGTCCGGAGAAGAAGAAGAAGAAGGGGAAGAACCAGAGCATGGCAGCTTCAGCAGAGGTTGAGGACTTTTCATATCGTTTTGACAGGAGTTTGGGTTCACTGCGTGTGAGTTCTCTAGTGCAGGATCACCTACCACATAGGTTCAGAGGGAGCATGATTTTCCCTTGATTAGCGGAGCATCTTCGAGTATCTGGTAGCTGGACAGTGGGGCTTCACGTCACATGACAGGAGTCCGTGAGTACTTCTCAGAGCTTCCAGAGAGTGGCACTGATATGGAGGTAGTACTCGATGATGACAGAGTTGTTAGAGTAGTCGATGTGGGGACTCTGACATTTCAGAGGGAGTCCAAACCTCCCTTGAAGGTGTCAAATGTTCTTTATGTGCCAGAGATGGGAATAACGTCATATCCGTTTTAGCTTTGGAGGACAAAGGATATGAGCTACTGTTCAGGTGAGGATAGATGTTGATGTATTCTAGGGGCACTCCAGCTGATTCAACTAGAGTGATAGGTGTACGCCATGCAAAGGTGTACAAGTTTGCATTCCAGTCCCTTTTGGCATTGAGTAGTAGTACCGATAGCAGAGCTAGCAGTTCTGAGCTATGTGAGATTTGGCACCGCAGGATGGGACATATGTGTCATGGAGCCTTGAGGACCTTGCGGGAGATCACTAGAGGTGTGCCAGATTTCAGTACTGATCACTTTGATACTTGCAGAGGATGTGTGATGGGCAAGTTTTCCAAATCCCCTTTTCCCAGTAGTGACAGCAGAGCGATTGGGATACTTGATTTGATTCATTCTAATGTGAGCGGTCGGATGTCTCATGTTTCCTTGAGTGGATAAGAGTACTACATTTTATTCATTGATGATCACTCCAGGAGGACCTGGAATTATTTCTTGAAGACCAAGAGTGAGGTCTTCAAGTGGTTTCAGGAGTTTAGAGCTCTTGTGGAGACACAGACAGGTCGGAAGATCAAGTCCCTAAGGTTGGACAATGGGGGAGAGTACACCCTTGGAGATTTTGTTGACAATTGTGCAGAGGCAGGCATTAGGAGGGAGTTCACTGTTCCTTACAACCCCCAGCAGAACGAGGTTGTGGAGAGGAAGAATAGATCCATCATTGGGGCTACCAAAGCCATGTTACATGATTAGGGGTTGCCATTGTTCTTGTGGGCAGAGGCCTACAACACAACTGTTTATTTGCAAAACAGGAGTCTACATCGTGCATTGGGGCACATGCTTCGAAGGAGGCTTTTTCTGGGAAGAAGCCTGATATTGGTCATCTTCATAACTTTGGGTGCATTACATATTCCTACATACCTAAGGAGAAGAGGACCAAAGTAGAGCCCACCGCAGAGAAGGGTATCTTTGTGGGCTATAGTGAGACCTCAAAGGCCTTTCAGATTTACATTCCTGCACAGAGGAAAGTTGTTGTCAGGCGGGATGTGAAGTTTGAGGAGGACAGGGCCTTTAGGAGGTCACGAGAGTTAGAGTATCTAGATCAGCCAGACCCTCAGCAGCAGTTGAGTCAGTCGCAGGGATCCAGTGGGCAGGGATCAGGAGGATCTAGAGGTACATCTATGAGGATGTTAGGTCTGTCAGTGAGCAGTGGCTCGCCGAGCCAGAGGGGTGGTGCTCCGGGCAGCATGCAAAACAGTCCACAGAGTAGTTCACTAGGGAGTCCAGTGATGGAGAATTCACACAGTACCTCAGCTTCTATAGGTTCAGGCGTAGGCAAGAGGACAACAGACAGGTAGTCAGGAGTTCAGGCTACTGATGGTGATGAGGAGGAGGAGTTTCATTCTCTTATGGGAGAAGCATGCTCAAGGAAGAGGAAGCCCAAGTGGTTTCAGGACACCTTGAGAGATGCCACATCTGTTGCTGACCCTAAGAGGCCAATCAGAGAGAGTAGACCACCTGAGAGGTTTTGTACCTATATGGAAATGGCTACCATCATCCTTGACTCTGAGCCTTCTAGCTATGAGGAGGCAGCTAGCTAACAGGTCTGGAGAGAGGCCATGCAGGAGGAGTATTCTTCTATCATGAAGAATAATGTTTGGGAGGTGGTGCCGAGGCCTAAGGGCAAATCCGTGGTTACTTCCAAATGGCTTTACAGGGTAAAGCATGCTGCAGATGGCGGCATTGAGAAATTCAAAGCAAGGTTTGTGGCTAGAGGGTTCTCCTAGGTTGAGGGAGTTGATTATGAGGAGACCTTCGCTCCCGTGGCTCGATATACTTCGATCCACTCCATTATATCGATAGCAGCAGAGATAGGTTGGAAGATCCACCAGATGGATGTGAAGACTTCATTTCTCAATGGCTTCATACATGAGGAGGTGCACATTGAGCAGCCATAGGGCTTTGAGGTGCATGGGAAGGAGTCCCATGTGTGCAGACTGAAGAAGGACCTTTATGGCCTAAACCAAGCTCCTAGAGCTTGGTACTCCAGGATAAATACATACTTTCAGGGGATGGGTTTCACAAAAAGTGAAGCAGATCCGAACCTTTACTATATTGTGATAGGTGAGGAGCCTCTCATTCTAGTGTTGTATGTGGATGACTTGATCATTACAGGTGCAAAGAGACTCATAGAAAACTGCAAGAGAGATCTTGCGGCGGAGTTTGAGATGAAGGACATCGGCTTGATGCATTACTTTTTGGGTTTGGAGGTGTGGCAGGAGGAGGGGCATTTCTTCCCGGGGCAGGGGAAGTATATTGTGGACATCCTTGGCAGATTCCACATGGAGGATTGTAAACCCATGTCGATACCGATGATCACCAACTGGAAGAAGCTTTATGCTTCAGATTCCGAGTTGGTGGATCCCGAATTGTACATGCAACTGATTGGTTCCTTGATGTATTTGGTCAACACTAGACCAGATATTTGTCTTGCAGTCAACACGATGAGTCAGTTTATGTGTGAGCCTAGGAAGGTTCACTGGGTGGTTGCAAAACACATTTTGCGGTACTTGCAGGGGACAGTGGATTATGGTCTGGACTACAGGCAAGGGGATGGAGTGAGATTGGCAGGTTATACTGATTCTGATTGGGCAGGTTGTGCTTCTGATAGGAAGAGCACTTCAGGGTGTTGTTTTGGGTTGGGTTCGGCAGTAGTGTCATGGTTTAGCCGGAAGCAGCAGTCAATAGCATTGACTTCAGCGGGAGCAAACTATATGGCAGGTAGTCTAGCTAATTGTGAGGCCATCTGGCTTCGCAAGATGTTGTTTGGCTTGTTTGGTCAGCCGTTGAGACCTTCAGTGATTTACTGTGATAATCAGAGTTGCATTAAACTCACAGAGAATCCAGTATTTCATGACAGGTCAAAGCATATCGGAATCAAATATCATTTCATCAGAGACTATGTTCAGAAGGGAGCTGTGAAGCTTGAGTACATTCCCACTGATGAGCAAATTGTAGATATTCTTACCAAAGCCTTACCACGGGGCAAGCATGTCTACTTCAGAGACAAGATGGGTGTGGTGAGGAACACCTTCCTTAGTAAGAGGGAGTGTTGAAATTTGGTACTGGAGGACAGGTGGTTCCCTAAGGCTTTAATCTTTGGCCTAGGGAAAGTGTCCAAAAGAATTTAATTTTTCTCCTAAAGTGACTTTATAATTTTATAAAGTCAGATCTAATTTAAAAGTGACTTCAAGTGATAAAGTTACTAAAGTCTAATTTTAAAGTGACTTTAATAAAGTCAATGTAAAATTAGAAAGGAAAAGTGACTTTGGACATAAATGACTAAGTGGGTCTTTATTAAAGTGGGGTGAATTAAAAAATAGAAAGTGAGATTTAAATGAGCATTTAATCTCAGCCCTTGATCTCAATCTATTTCAACCATTGGATTTAGGAATCACCCAAAAGTCACTTAGGGTTAAATTAAAGGAGGAAAAAGAGGAAAAGGTCATTCATTCTTTCATGAGCAGATTGAGAGAAGGAGAGCAAGAGAGCAAGGGAGATTTATGGACAGGGAGGAGAAGGAGACAGCATCTTGGCACACATTCCAAGGCAGTAGTTTAGAAAATCTGTATAGCTGAGTTAGCACACAGTGAAAGGCAAATTTTGGCATGATTCTCTAGAAATCCATACAGTTGTTTGCATAGAAATCGAGGAGCAATTTGCACAGAAATCGAGGAGTAGTTTGTTGGTACATTTTCCAAGGAAGGTTATACAACAAGTGGCTATAATTTGGCATGAAAATCGAGGCAAATCCATACAGCGTATTGCTAGGTTTTTCTACACGCAAATCGAGGTCTATACAACATATTTATGCAGCTTGGCACACATTTCTAGGCAGGCCGTACAACAGCATTTAAGGCTGAAAGTGGGTACACAAATCGAGGAGGTTGTACAACATTTATTGTTGTCTTGTTTTGTTGTTTGCAAGTATTTTCCAGTTGGCTGTGAGGCATGGAAAACGACATAAGTTGTAAAAGTTTGCTTGCTGATTTTTGTTGAATATTTCTCACTATAAAAAGCATTTTTAGAAATAAGAAAGAGCTCTCGAATTGGTTTTCCCCAAGAGTTGTAGGGGGTTTTTCTAGGGTTACCTTCACCAAAAATCACTGTGTTTAAATGTGTTTAATGGTTGTTTGTACTTGCTGATTTTTATTTCTGCATTTTCCAGCATTCTGTAAAATTTCCAGAATTTGTGTTTTCAGAAAAATTTATTTTTTCAGTTCTTGAATGTATGGATATGGGAAAGGGCATTTAACTATTTTGGAGAAATAAGGTGAAACTGAAAACCGGGGTGGGAAATGAGAAATGTTTACATAACACGTGCCCAATCTTCATCAAGTTCAAGAAGTTTCAAGCTCCCTCATTGAATGGCTTCTTGTAACTGCCTAATTCCTTTACCCATGTCCTTGCGTCATACCCCAACTGCATGAGCTGTGGTCTGGGGATTCTTTTCTACTCTCCTGGTTTCATCTCTTCTTGTCAGCGTTGGGGTCATTTCCATGCTCCAGGATTTGCTTATGGTCCTATAGGCCCATCGAACTGTTGGTATGCACAAGTCCCAGTCAGTTCATCTTGCTTGGTGAACTCTGTTCATGACTCCGCATAGCTTTTTGACTCCTCCATTGCAGAATATTTGTGGAGTGCGTTGCCTTCCCTGCTGTTGCGTCGGGTCCTGATTTTTTATGCCTAGTCCGGGACGTGCTTGCACAACACACATCTGCATCCATCGACACAGGTGGGCACACAAACTGCTTCATCCTAGCTACCGAGTTCACGTTCATTGATGGGGACTTCCAAACATAAGCGCATCCATCTTCTACATTCACGCCAGTTCCCCATATTCCCCTGATGTGTATTCGACCATCATGTGGGTGTCACCTGAAACGCCCATTCCAGTGCACTGTACCACTTTTGTTTTGATACTTGTTAGAAAATTATATATTACAGAGCAATGGAACACATAAAATATTGCAGAAATATAAACACAGAAAATGCATAAAACAAGAGAGACACAAATATACGTGGTTCACCCAATTTGGGCTACATCCATGGAGAAACAGCCAATCCTTCTTTTATTATATTATCCAACAAACTAAAGAGATACAACCTACAATAGATCCACTGTAACACCCTCTTCGCTCTCAATATCCTCTCTCTTCCTCACTTACAATACAGATATACATAGACGCAATACAATTCCCTCATATATAATGAGGGGTTGCCTTCTAGGGTAAAAAACCTTAAATTAAACATAACTTCTACCATCAGATCATCCACCTAATGAATAGCCCAGATTGACTAGAAATTATTAGACTTTTACAAGGCAATTTTACATTTAGTTTTATCTTTGAGGGAACTACACCCAAACCCCTGCCAGGGGACCGCTGGCCCCCTGTCCCCCCAGCCAGGGGGGATTAGCCCCCCTGACCCCCACGAGGGGAAAAAGTCCCCCCCGTACACCCCCGTGTTGAGGGGTGTACAATCTTCCTAGGGTATACATCCGACTGAGACCTTTGAATATAGAAGATAATCAGGCTCCACACCCAATAGTACTACACTTTCAAATTTCTCTAAGATTTCATCCACTCTTATTACCCCATCATAGGTTGGCAGTTTCCTTTCTTTGGTCATCACACACCTCAATGATCTAATCATCATGTTGCAATTCATTGTTCTTACTTTGTGCAACTAGTTCTGCCAGCATTCTATTTGTTCATCTGAGTCCGAAGTACAGGAACTGTCACACTCCCATGAGATTCTCCCATCTGCTGGCAGGGTCACCCGATCCTATTCTTGCACTGTTATCTGGTAAATGAAATCCAACTCATCGTCGCTATCATCATCGTGCACAGGTTCAGTGTAGCATGCTCCTTCGGCTGGGTCTAGCGGAACTACTACGCATAGAGACATTTTCTCAAATATCATCTTCTACTTCTTCAGGTTGATGACTCCATTCATATCAGTGGCCCAGTCTATTCCTAGCAACACGAGGTAAGGCTTCCTATCATCAACAATCTTTGTCACCTCAAACTCCGTCTGCATGCTCGCGTCTTCAATATCAACTGTTACCCCTTGTAACCTCCCCATGGGAAAGATCTTTTGTTGCTTTGCCATCCGTAATTGAATAGGGGACCACTATAATGCAGGCCTGCCCATGCGTTCCCATGTCTTCTTTGGTAACACATTCATTTCCGAACCTAGGTCTAGAATTACCTAATCCATTTCATATTCGTCAATTTGCGTCGTTAATCTCATCTCCCTCCCAGTGCGTAATGTATGATTTCCTAGTTTCCGGACTACGTGCGGTTCACTTGACCTTGCGCACCTAGTTATCAATTCTTGTAATCCTTTCACTACCCTATTATTGCGCAGCAGTTTCATGCATGTCTCTAAAAAGGTAGTAAGTATAGAAGAATCCATTCCTGGCTCTGGTTGATCCTTACTACCTGAGGTAGAGACCTCCACGAAGCTCTTCTTAGCTTCCATAAACATCTCCTTTGCGTGTTCCAAGTCAACCTCAGGTTCCTTTATAGGAGCCTTGTGAACCCATGTATCTTCCTCGGGTTGCTTCCCCTTATCTTCCCTTGTGGTGGCACCACTTCTAAGCATCATGTTCACGTTGGGGTCTTCTTCACACGGTTCAAACCTCATCATTTGGATATTCTGAGTCGGAGTAGGTTGTAGTACCCCTTTCTCGTGCATTTGGGAAATCAATGTAGAACAATATATCATTTCGTGATCAAATTGAGAACAATACAAGCAAGATATTCTCATTGGGTTGGTACAATCACGAGCATAGTGCCCCGGTCCTCCGTAATTGTAGCAAATTAACTATCCTCAACCCCTTCCTAGCCCCATTCCTCCTCATCCTTGACCTCAACCCTGAAATCCAACGCGTGCCATCCCCACGGCTAGGTTGAGGCCTTGTGTTTCTGTCTACACTCTATAGGCTGGGGTCCGCTCCATCTTCAACTCATAGCTATGACAAGTACACTCATCGTGGCCCACCGATCTACAAAAATTGCAAAACAACTATTAGGGAGTCTGTGTACACTTTTGTAACAAATGACAGTTGTCTGTAGTGTGCTTTCCTACCACATGATAGATCGTGCACCGAAGCGTGGGTGCTGTACTTAGCCCTCCCTATGCCTCTGGTCTCAATGGCATTGGTCCCCCTCCTACCAAGTAGTTCGCAAATACTAGACAGTGATCCTTATCGTGGCCATGGCCTTTACATTTTATGCACCACAGGTTTTCATGCACCTTGGGCTGGGGTGCCCTATCTTGCTTCAAGCTCTACATTTCCAAGCAGAGATTTTGAAACTGTGTGTGGATCTGCTGAAATCCCAATCCTGGATCCTGTATTGGTGTTTCATGCAACCTCATCGCCATTTCTAGCACTTTGACTTGGGTTGAAAGCTTCTGTTGTGACAACTCCATCCTCAGGTGTACTCTTCAGCCTCTGATCTATATCCCAGGGGGTCTCGCCTGGAAGCGTCATGATCTCTTTAAATCTGATGATTGACTATGTCTTTGATTTCGACCGACTAAACTCTCTGTTCAATGCATTCTGGATCTCCACTATTCCTACATTTGGGTGATTATTCGAGTGCTTGATATACCATGTTAGCGCACGATCCTATAGTGCACTCACTAATGTGGCCTTCTTAATGTTGTCATACGTGACCCCTTGTGCTTCCCACACTACTCTTACCATGAACCAGAACTGGTCCGGATCTTCATTCCCTACTCCTCTAAATACAGGTAGCTTGATGGTGCTCACCATGCTGAACCATAGGGGTGGTGGAGGTGGGATGGGTGAAGATGGAGGTGAAGTAGGTGATGGCATAAGTGGAGGTGATAACTGCAGAATGCACTGCCTTATCAAATTAACTGCACTTCTCAGAGAAACCCGAGCACACTCTTCCTCACTCTCTCACGAAGGTGAAATTAAAGGATTGTTTCCTAATTCTTCATTCCATTTGTACATCCTTCTGCTCCACGTCATTCCAAACATCAATGTATTCGCGTCACCCATTTTTCACATAACAACATCTTAATCCAGGTGTTCAAGGATTTAATATACCTACCTCATGGTCCCTTGAGAAAATTTTGTTTTTCTTCACTATAGCTCATGGTTGTGTCTATCACGAACTCAGTGATAAATCCCCCTATTATCTAGTTGAGCCAATGATCCACGACCTGCGCGATCTTATCTTCTGATGCCTCTAGTTTGCACACTAACTCCAGAGACCACACTATCAGTTGATCGAGCTTATAACTTCCCTGGCTGTCAACTAACCTCGTGATCGAATCATACAGCTCTGAAGAGAAGGATGCGAAGAAGACCTCATGGATTTCTGTATATACGTAGCGATCCAACGACCTCTTCTCAGATATCTGCGGAGTTCTGTTTTCCTATGCCATGAACTTGTGAATTTTCTGACCCAACCACCCTTCAATTTCCTTCTTTGTAGGCTTCCAGTGTTCTGGCATAAAAAATTCCTTAAGAAAATCCTGGTCCCGACAATAGAACAATTTTTTGGCTTGTTGGGGCCTGACCCAGGTTCAGACGTGATTTAGCCAAACAAATCTCGAAACTACCGGCCCTTTCATAAATAGTCCATGGTGCGTGGATTGATGTCTTACCCGGGGTAGTATGGGAGGGTGTTGGAACCAGGTTTCCGCACCCTAGGGATGTCTTTATGAAGGTTAGAAAGTTCATGAGCTGATCATGCGTGCTTACCCTGCGCAGCTGTCTCACCTTCATGTAGCTTTGTAAAGAGCATGAAGAGGTGTTGTCTAGATCCTTTATCCTTATTGTGTTATTATTATATATCGGACTTAATTCTGTGGGCCCAATATTCTTATTAATCATTCAACATTCATAACAAGTGCGCACAATCATAAAATGTAAAGAGATGCATTAAAAATATAACATAAGCATAAACACACAAATCTACAAGCAGATGCACAATATTTCAGAATCAACTTATCTTTTATTAACTTCTGCTCTATCACAATCCTAGATCCGCCTTGCACACTCAGCTGCAGGGGTCCGCACACATATCTGCTAACTTTACCAGGCTTTTGTGCACACAACTATAGAGCCTCTCCTTACTACTACAACCCAAGACTCAGAATTACAGACTCAGAATGAAATCCTTATTCAAAACCCCATGTCACTTAAGATCAAGACTAAAAACTAACTTCTACACCTAGAGGCTCGCTTTATGTATACATTCCCATGGTTCGCAGACCATGGGTAGGCCGACACATTCTATATTAAATTACAATATTTTAGGATGGACAACCCTAGACTCTCGTGCTCCACGCCTGCATTTTGTGGGGTCTTACATTACTTTTGACCAAAATTCAGGCTACAAGCCCCCAAAAATCCACTATGGGGGGATCCGCTGCCCAAAAACAAGTATTCCACAACTTGATTATCACTCTCTTGGAGGCATAAAGGATCTAGTGAAAGAAAATAAAGAAACTCCTCAATATAGGGTTCCAATGTTTGTTCCTTGAATTGAAAAGGATGGTGAAGTGAAATTCTATGGTTTTGAGCTTCAACAGCAACTTCAAAGAAACTTCCAATCACAAATTGTTCCTATAATGATATTTGAATTAGATCTTCCTTAAGGTAAATGTTTTGTAGTGATAGGTGAAGTTCCAAAATTCACTCCCTTCTCCAATATGGAAGACATAACATTACATTCAAAAGGGGAGTCAACAATAAGAACATGTGTTTTAAATTTTTGTGCAACCTCATTGTTTGAATTAGGGTTTCGACAAGGGTTTTGATTGGGGTTCGGTCCAGGGTTTAGTGTAGGGTTTGGTTTAGGGTTTGTATTAGGGTTAGGTTTAGGGTTTCAATTAAAATTTGGGATATGGTATGGATTATGGTTTGGATTAAGGTATGGACTAGGTTTTATATTAGGGTATGGAAAAGGGTATGGTTTAGAGTTTGGGATAGGTTATGGATTATGGTTTGGGCTAGGGTATGGATTAGGGTTTATATTAGGGTAGGGATTAGGGTTATGGATTATGGTTTGGGCTAGGGTATGGATTAGGGTTTATATTAGGGTTAGGGATTAGGGTTAGTCTTTTCCTAAGTAAAATCCTATTTTACTTAGGAAAAATGGGCAATATCACATAAAAACCCCTTTTCCACTTTAAGCCTAAGTTTAAATATATACCCTAATGTTTTTACTTAGCGCTTTTTATCACCTTGTTTCATATTAATTTCTGACTTATATTATATAAATCCTTTGGAAAAATTAACCCACTACCATATTATTTAACTATATAAAACCCCAAAATATTATATTTCCCGCCCCAGTTAAATATAACCACAAATACTTGTCAAACAGGATTAATTGGAATTAATTAACCCTTACGGTTAATTAAGAACCACCCCCCAACCAATCGCATTACCCCCGATACAATTAAACATTTTTTATTGTGTTGGGCCTGCCACAGTCAAAGTCTGCTGCAATATGCCTCCCGTCCACTGTTCGATCCCATCCCCATCATCCAATGGTAGTTACCAATATCGTACCCCCCTTGGTCACCGCGCGTTAACGCGCAATCACTAGGTGTTTTTCCTCCCGTACCTCTTCCATGCGTCGAGTAATCTATGGAATCGCTGGCTTGAGGCTAAATACCACCCTTCCCCATAAGCGGTGCGATAGAAACCGCTTACCACCTTCTACTAAATGACAAAATGTCTCATCATTCATCCTTTCACCTGCCAATACCAACCATTTACCCATTTAAACACAAAAACCCCAATGTTTCTCATTTTCACTTGATTGTGTAGTAAAACCCTTTGTAACCCAGTTGCACCACCTGAAGCTTCTGTTAACCAATTCGAGCATGGTTTACCTCCCAAAAAGCATTTTGGACTCACTCCACAGACCTTTCAAGCCCAAATGAAACCTTTTTGACCTCTCCTACAAGCCAATGCTTTCTTAATGTTTTGTTTTTTTTTTACAGATGATTAGAAGACCATAGCCTTGGATAAACAGTTTTAATACTAGTCATAAGACCTATTTACTCCAAGATTGTTATGAGGTCTATTCAAATAGAGATGGAAGGTAAAAGGACACAGTAAAGAACAGTCAAAGTGTATTAGGGTTAAAGAGTATCAAATTGAATACCAATTCAAGTAAATCAACTAGCATGAAGATAAACAACAGGGAAGACAATTACAAAACAGAACATACAAATTCATTACAAAGAGAAGACAGATGAAAAACAGAGCGGTAAAAGTAAAAAGTAAACAGTAAACCGTAAAAGTAAACTTGAAGACATTGAGGGTTAAACAAAGATGAAAACACTTTCACCAGCTACAATGAAGTTTATCCAAAGTAAAAGTGAAAAATAGTCAAAAGAAGTTTAAGGTTAAAAAATGAAATTAGAGCAAAAATGGTACATTCTTCAGAAATGTCCTATTTAAGTCATAGTTTTGCATAAACTATTGTGGCTAATCCAAGAAGTATTTTGAGAAACGGGAAGATGTTTTTGTTCTTAATAGGCCAGGGTACAAAAACCTATCTCATGGTTTACACAAGTATTACTAAGAGGGAGATAAGTGCATGTCATCATAGCCTATTTTTCAGTTTGTGCAAAAATCTTGTTTTTGACATCTTTTTGCAGAGAATATTGTGAATAGCTGGAAATGAATTTTTGGAAACTGAGAGAGGTTTATTTCAAAAACATTATTATCTACAAACAATCTTTCACCTTTTACATATCTATCACAGATTGAGATATACAACTGTATCATTGGACCCTAAGTTTGCAGAATTTATGGGGCAGAATGCACAAAGGAAGGATGCAGTTAGTGACTGGGATGCCTCATCATCAACTAAGAGTTTCTATCAAATTCAACTTTCTCTTGTTTTTCACCATAAATCCATAGAAATAGTGCCAAATAGATTCATTAGTTTTGAATGTCCTTTATTTAAGTTCTACTAATGTAAACAGTTGGAGATATTTGGGAAACTAATCTTGATATTTTTTCAAGATATTTCAGTTTACAATTAGTATAAATACTTCTTCATTTGAAATATTTTGGGTGGATTCATATACATTGTTATAATATTGGTTATTTTGGAATAAAGTGCTATTGGACCAAACTTTTGTATGGCTTGTTGGACAAAGAATTAATGAAAGGGACTTTTCACAGATTTCTTGAATCAAACACTGGATCAATAAGTTCTCTTTATCTTATGTTTTAAAGTTTTCCTTGTTTATTATATCATCTATGTTTCACATCTAAATGATAAACGAAAATGAGTAATTCAGAATATGCTTAACTGCACTCTGTTTTCAATCGTTATTGTTCCTTATGTTTTCTTCTGAATTAGTATAAACAGTGAACTCTTAATTGCTCCTGTTTCCTAGTTCTTTCATTTTGATTATTTATTAAAGAATACTTAACTACTCTTTACTAGTAATCATTCACATTCCCTCTTTAAATATGTTGAAGGATTCTTAATTTCCCTTCACCTATTTTGAAACCATTCCATTTATTCTAAGTCTTCATTTGTTCCGTGCTTGACCATCTTGCCCTATGAAACCATCCTTTGTTAAGAAACCAAGTCTAGTTAAGCCATCTTTTTGACTCCATCAGCCCAATGGCCTAAACTAGTCAGTCCTACCCCTATGCTATTGAATCCCACCACCCAAACTCAAACAAAACTCCTAAACTTCATAACTAGCCTAATATCTTTCAAAACAAAGCTAAAACTTAAAGAGAGAGCCCTCTCTCGATGTAGATTGGCTAGATTCTGTATCTAAAAGATTGATTTGTGGACCCCTTTCCCTTTCTTACAACGTCAGGGAAAATCTGAGTGATAACATGGGGTACATTAAAGGAGAATGTTCAAAGGTAGCAAAATCTTCTAAGGAATTTTCGAAGCCATTGAAGAAAGAGGATGATTACAATATATCACAATCCTCCCATGATAGTGAACATTGCAGAGGAAGTTATAAGAAGAGCTTCGGCGAAAATCACATATAGAAAGACCTTTGTCGACGCGTTTCGAACCAACTAGTGTGGTTCATCGTCAGGACAAGTTGAAAACATAGATCCAGCTTAACATGTTAAATAGTCTGAGCAGAGATTCCAATGGCTAACTCTGAATAACGGCTAATTTTGACTATAGGACCTAGGTTGAAATTATATTTGTTAATTTAATATTATGGTTATTATTATTTTAATATTAATATTATTAATATATTGTTTTATTTATGGGAATAAGTAAAAATAGGTAAAAAGGGACTAGTACCCAACGACAAATTATTTATTTATTCAAAATAATATACTAACATTAGGTTGCTACAATTAAATAATTTTAATGGTTATAAAGTAGTTATTATTATTTCAAGTTTTCTTTTATGGAAATAATTAAATTGGGTAAATAAATAAACTAAACTAATGGTAAGTTTTAAATTATTAATTTAATTAAATACAATATTACTAAATTTTTGTATACATGTATAATTTAATAAAATAATAATGTTAGGTTGTTAGGATAAAAATACATAAATAATATTAATGGTAAGTTCAAAACGGTAATATATCCATTTATTAAATTATTTACTAAATATATATATACATATATATGTATATATATATTAGTTTGTTAAGGTAAAAATTAAGATTAATAATTTTAATGGTTAGTTTTAAAAAGGTAAGTAATTTGTTTATTTAATTAATTAATTATTCTTAATGTTATATCAATTTTTATTTGTTTATAAAATTATTTAATTTATTAATTATTAATAATATTATAAATTATTCACAAAAAAAATAAAAATAAAAATTAAACTAATTATAAAAGACCATAAAATACATAAAAATAAAAAATAGACCCAAGAATTAAATCATAAAATATAATTAAACAAGCCAATTAAAATTAACATTTATAAATATATTAAATATTCAAACTAATTTAAATTAAAAATTCAAATTAAATTAAAAACTAAAGTTATTATATATATATACTATATATGAAATACAAATCCTAAATCTAAAATAAAGAAGATTAATATATTAGTAATTAGTAATCATAAAAAAAAAAAAAAAAAAAGATGGAAATAAATATATAGATAAGAATATAAAATTTCTAACGATATACATCTATATATAAATTTATATCTTCGATCAGATTATACTACTCAGATCACTAAGGAAAAATTCATCAACCGGGAAAAGCGACAAAGAGACACAGGAGGCGAAGGACGGGAGAAAAACCAAAAGAAAAGCACAAGATCAAGGAGTAACGGAAGGCACTAGGGGGAAGGACGAAAGCACCCCAGACAACCAGGGGGGGGTGAAGGGGAAGAAGCACTAAGAAGAAAGAGCAGGGATCCAACATCTACTTACCTTCCATCCATCATCTTAAAGAAAGACTAGTAGGGGATCTCATTCCATTCAATAAA
>APFE030580215.1:98246-123571 GCA_000404065.3 Pinus taeda
CATTAATCCTTTTCTCAATGCTATAGTTCCAATTGAGCTTGTGATGAATATCAATTCCTAAGTACTTGTAGGAAGACACTTCCTCCAAGTTACTATTGTCATACATAAAATTAACGTAAGTTTCCTTCTTGGATTTGATAATCATAGCTTTTTTTTGTTAGTGTTAACAATCATATCCATGGTAGAGTAGAAATCCTTAAGAAGTATAAGTTGTTTATCAAGATCAGATGGGCACCTTGTGAGAAGAACAATATTGTTAGCGTAGAGAAGAAGGATGATGACTATCCTAGCTAAGATCATGCCAGCACATCCTACTTCCTCTAAAAAACCTTCTAGCTTGACGATGTAAATGCCAAATAGAGTACGAGAGAGGGGGCAGCCTTGTTTAACTCCGATATTACACTTAATATCTTTCGACCACCCCTCATTGCTCTTTAACTTGGAAATTACATTCTTGTATAACCTTATAGCAGTAGCTCTCAACTCAAAAGGAACCTTTAGCTCTTCTAATTTGTTCCAAAGGTTGTTTCAAGGAACTGTATCGAAAGCCTTTCTAAAGTCCACAAAGTAACAAAAGATATTGGATATATCATTGCGGCATTCCTCCATAATGATCCTAAGTGTAACAAGGTGGTTTGTTGTTGAGTGCTTCTTTCTAAAACCCGCTTGGCCTTTATCCCGCTTACCTTCACTTTCAAGCCATATGCTCAACTTCCTTTCCAAAATAATACCAAATAACTTGGCTAGGAGAGGGTTGATCATAATTGTCTGATAATTAGAGGGGTTATTTATATCCCCACTTTTAAAAATAGGGATAATGAGGCTTTGCGTCCATGGTTTAGGGAACCCTTTCTTGACCGCTTGATTGAAAAGCTTGTGAATGTGGGGGATGAGGACAAGACCTCCAATTTTTAAGATTTCCACCTGGTAACCTTCAATGTCCTTAGCTTTCTCATTAGCCAAGTGGTTAACCCCAAAATCAATGTCTTCTAATGAGAAAACTTATTTCATTTTGAGCAGGGTTTCAAAGTTATCCATGACATTTGGAGATTCATAAAGCTTTTTAAGATAGGAATTCCAGTCATGTAAAGCAATTTTATTATTATATTTAGTTTTCCTAGTTAGAATCTGCCTCCAGAATTTCTTAGGAGCTATCTTAGAGAGGTGTAAGAGATTCTCTTGTCTTTTATGAATATACTGCCATTTTTTCCTTTTAGTTAGGGCCTTGTATATTTTTTCTTGCCAATTTTAAGAGATTCATCAACAACTTCCTTAATTGCTCCCCTCGCACTTTTACAATCTTTGTCATACTATGGGTTGGTTTTGCTATTCCTTTTATTATTTGAAACTTCAATTGAGAACTTGTTAATAGAATATGAGAGGGTTGTAGTAAAATTATGATAGAGATCTTCTATGTTGTCTATACTAGATAAAGGAAGCAAATTAGTTTTTAATTCATTTAGAAAGATATTTTTTTTTATATCAAAGATTAAACTCTTTTTGGCTATAAGGATTATCTTCTCTGGATATCTCATGAAAAAAATTGAGAGTTATAAGTAAAAGCCTATGATTATATATATTATTATATAAATAATATATATATAATATATATATATATATATATATTAATATAATTATGTATATATAAATTAATATCAAAAAATTTTACATATATATATGTTAATTTCATGATATTAAAAAAATAATTGAAAATATATATATTATATAAATAATATATTAAAGTTATATTCTTATTTTTAATCATTTTCTAATTTAATTTAAAAATATATGAACATAAATTTAAATTTAAAATTTAAACTTAAGCTATATCTTGAGATATTTTTTATGGAATAAATAAGGTGCGTGAAGAATTTGTGCATGCATTAATTTAGCAAGAGAGAAGCATTGAAATTTTATTATAGATTTAATAGAAGGGTGTTGTAGGGAAACCCTTTCCATTAATTTTTGGCTAAGCATCTTTTATGGTTTTCTTTTAAGTTAATTGTCTTACAATTTTATCATTTTTTTTTTCATTTTCATCAGATTTATGTTTTGATTATTTCATTGAATCCAACTTTTCACTAGCTTTACATCAATACTTATTTCAATTCATTTGGTCAGCCGGTTTGTAAAACTCACTCCTTTGAAGATTGATCATTTTCTCACCGGGACTAAAAATATAAATAAATGTATAATATTTCGATTTTTCATAGCTAATTAAGTTCAATAGTACTCATTGTAAATATTAACTTTTAGTGAATTTTTACTATTTTTTATTTTTCACTAATGGTCCTACAAATTGGATTCCTAAAATTGAAAAATGGCTATAGTCCATTTTGTAGGATTATTAATTCCATGTGAGCCCCACTTCATGTCACTTCCTTCCTCCCAAAATCTCGATCTAAGAAAGAAATGTGATCCAAAAAAATTGTGATTTTATAAATATGATCAAAATTTGTGATGCGATATTGTGATATCGCATATCGCACATCTCAAAAATATAATCCATTTATTGAAACGATGTCATTTCTTGCGATTATGCAATATGATAAGGAAAGTTCATATAAAATTTTGTGTTTTGTTTGCACCTTATATCTCCACTCCACCTCACCTCATCCTACCTCACACTCACCTCATCCTCCACTCACTTCACCCTCCACTTACTTCCCTCCTCCATCACTCCTCTTCACATGGATGGAATAAATGAAAAAAAAAATCCAATGGTTTGTTTTGTATGGATTTTGGAATTAATTTCAATGGTTGTATATAAAAAATTTTTAATTTAATATTATATTATATTATGAATAATTATATTAATATTTATAATATTTATTATAATTTAATATAATATATTATTACATTTATAATTAATTTTGTAAAAAATCATTTTCATCTTAATCAATTTCTTAAATTATTAATTTAATTTGTTAATCACAATTAATAAGCATTAATTAAAATTAATTGTAATATATTAGTTAATTAATAAATTGAGCTAAAATTAATTATTAAATAATTAAAATCTAATTTATGATTATAATTTAATTAACAAATTCTGATTTTTTTGGCCTAGGCAACATAATTTTTAGAATTCTACGAGATTTGACTCATCAACTTTGGAGACTTATAGATTAAGTTTTACTTGGCCATATGAGGTCCAGGATAGCTCATTGGAAATATAAAATTATGGAGAACATTTCTGATGAGGATTTATTAACAGATTTGGTCATTTATTTGGTCTAAAGTCCAATAGATGATCAAGCTCTGAATTTTTAAATAGAACTATTTTTTCTAAGTTTTATTTTCTGCATTTTCATTTGCCTACGCTTCTTGTGAATGCAAATCCATTTCTCAATGATATCCTTGGCCAATTAAATAATAAAAGATAACAATAGAAAGCTCAAATTTTCTTTTCAATTATTTATTTAATTGAATTTGATTGGATTTCTTTTAATTCCAAATTTAACATTTTGATTTTATTTTTATATTTTAATTTTGTTTTGTGGGAAAACAATTGAAGAGATGAAGAGAAAAGAATCTCAATTAATGAGAAGGTTTCAAAAATAGAAGAATTGAATTTTGAGCCAATGAAAATTGATTAAACAGATTTATTCTTCAACAAACTTTCCTATTCTAAATTCTTTTTGTAAATATTATAAATACCAGATTGCATAATGTAAAAAATAGGTTATCTCCTCTGAAATCCTAGAATTCTAAAAGCACTTATGTAATAGGAATTTAGAGTTATAGGTGGGAGGAGAGAAAATCTCAGATCTGGGGATTATTGAGGATTTTTATTTTGCATTTGGAATTATGTATGATAGGCAGAGTTTGCATTTTTTAAGCTCTTGTTGTAACAACATAAGTTCAAGCAATATAAAGCACTGTTGGAGACCAGAGCTACAGAAATGGATTCAATAAATTGGTATTTCTGATACTACTGTTTTAAATACTAGTTTCATTTTATGATGGTAGGAACGTGTCATTTTATTCATATTTGTGCACTATTGTCGGTATGAGTGATGGTAGGAATGTGCCATTTTATTCATATTTGTGCACTATTCGGTATGAGTAATTTGTCTCAATCATATGTTATTATTTATCTCTGCTCTTATGGGTTGAATTCTAATTTCTGAGTAACTATTTACTCAGAAATCTGTCTTTTAATACTAGTTTAACAAATAGTGATATGGTGTGAACTACTTCCTCATATTATTGTTTAATTATTCGAATTACTGATTAAATAATCAATATCATTTTGTGAACTTCTTTCTAAATGTTGTTGGTTTATTAATTCAGTTAATAGGTCTCTAAATAGAATATGTTTTGTTATACATAATGTCAGTGAATTGAACTACTTCGTTAGCTTGATATTCATTATAAGCCAAACATATTTAAATCACAATCATTCAAATATTTTTCTCTCAGTTGGGTTAGATATATATTTTCCTAATTGAGATAGGATTAGGATTTAGTTCATTTTTCTTACATTATAGAATAAGTTTGCACTTAGATTTAATTTTACATTCTTATAAGTTCTCTTCACAAAGAGGCAAACTTTAGTTGTGGCTTGGCTGAACCCCAAATCAGCTTAAGGATCTCTCTCTTACCTAATCAACAAGAGGGTTGATCTGATGTCTCTTCTCCATTGGTGGATGAAAGTTAGATTTTAAGCCATTAGAGATTGAGAGAAGGTAATTGGACCTAATCGAACCAGTCGGAACCACCATTTGAAATGGAAAATGAGTTGCTTTAAGGTCCGGATTGTGTGGTCATCCCCAATGTTGTTACAACGAATTTCAAGGCTTCAACAAGAGGCAAAGACAAGAATTCAATATTTTTAAAAGGAAAACAAAATTTAATTTAATATACATTTAATATTTTGGATTCTATCTTGTGTTTCCGGAAAATACATTCACGTTAATTACATATTTTATGAGCTAATGTTTTATATAGTGGGAAATTTTTACTCACTCTCACCTAAGGTAAAAATTGGATTTCATTAATAATATACGTGAGATAATATTATGTAAGAGTGAGTTATAATTTAGTTTAATTTATTATAATGTTTTATTAGAGAATTAATTATTATTTTTTTCTTTTAATGCAAGAATATTATTCAAAGGATTTTTCGCATGAAGAATTCGAGCGAGAATTCATTTAAATGATGAAGATTTATTATAGTTAATCAAAATAATAATGATCAATGTAATTTTATTTGGAAGTTATGAGAACTAAAAATAAAATGAACTTCGAGACATTTAAAACATGATGTATAATATTGTTTTAGGGATTTTTTTGGGCATATCGAAGGATGGTGGTGTATCGGAGATGAAGACTTATTCTTTGTAATGTCATCACATACTTGCTACAGTGGTGTTGTTCACTATGAATGTAAGGATTTAATTTAATAATATCTATTTCTTTCTTGCCTTTTTGTGCGCTATTTTTATGTGAGGTTTTATTTACTGGTTCATTATGCAGGGTATTGATATAACATGATTATTCAATAATATTGCATGCAATAATGATTTAAACACTTGAATACTTGTTATTTAAAGCCTTTTTAAATTATATTTGAATTTACTTGTTATAGAAAAAGACTCTAACAATGCATGCTATTTAGGGTTTTATTTGAAAATAAATTTAAATACGATAAAATCAATCCTCTTATTTTATTTTTTATTGTTAATTTATTTTTCGTTTTTCTATTGTATTGGTAATATGTGGTGATTAGCAATGCTTTGACATGATCATATTGGTTTATCTCCCACACATTAAAATTGGTTTAGTTTTTCTTCCAATATTTACTATTTAGAAAATTAGATCAAATAATTTAATTGTTTTGTTGTTGGATGAATAATAATAGCACTTGATGCCATATTTGTTTTACTACAACATTTCTATTAAATGCATTTAAACTAGTTTTGCCTAACTTCTATATTTTCATTTTATTTTAATTTTAATTTTTACTAACTTTTATTTTTTGTTTGAAATATTACATATTAATTTAAACTTCACTTAGTCATAATGACATTTTATTTTTAATAAGTTTTCACATGTTATATGCCTATCACCTCTATTTCCTAAAAAACACAATTGATTTAAAATATTGTTTATTCAATAATCTGACCTATTTATTTGTTAACTAGAAAATCTATTTAATTTATATTATTCTACAATGACTATTCAATTTTGATTATCATCAAGGATTACCCCCTGTGGTGAAAGTGAAGCCATCCCTCATCACCTAAATCGGGAGGATCCAGGATCCTTAGTGATGTGGTCTCAGGGTGTCCTCAGTTACTGAGACAATTTGAGCACCAACTAGTGACATGACATTTACAATTTATATGTTATTTTTTAGTATGTGTATTTTGCACCTTTCTTCACTCCTGCTATAGTATTCACATAATTCTGACATAACACATATTTTTGGATAACACTTTATTTCTTCAGTTTTTATGACATGTGGCTTATATTTTTGGATATGTATCTACATGGTTGTTGTTGATAGTTAAATTCATTTTTCTTTTTAAATGTGAGACATAAGGAGGTTTTACAAGTTCAAGAGGTACAAGAAAAATTGGGACTCATAATTTCATGTCGAATTTAAATCATACATCAACTTTAGATATTTGAATGTGCATGGATCATTTCTTTTTCCAGATTATTTATTTATGATAAAAAATTATATATGTTGTTGGGTAGCGGAGGCCCCGCGTAACGGTTTTTGGGACTCAAAGTCCACAATTTCGGAAAACATAATGGTAAAGACTCCACGAAGTACGCGGAGTACGAATTGTAATGAGTCAAGTCAAAGGGTTTTCTGCCAAAGAGTAATGTAAAATAATAAGAAGAGAGTCAACCTGCCCATGGTCCGTGGACGATGGGAATGTATAAATAGAGCAAGGCTCTATGGCTAGAGGTCAGTTTTTTTGAGAAGTCTTTGTCTTGGATCTTGGTGTTATGGTTTTATGAAGATAGTATTATCTGCGTCTGTAAGTTCGAGTCAAGGGTGTTGGTAGATAGATAGAGGCTTTGTAGCTATGTGCACAGAGGCCTGGTAGAGTCTGCAGCTGTGTGCGTAGACCCCTGCAGCTATGTGCTTGGAGTAGAAAGAAGGTTGTATTGGAAAGAAGATATTAATAAAGATAAGTTGATTCTGAAATATCATGGATCTGTTGTATTCTGGTTTATGCATCTGTTACATGACTTTATATCTTTTTATGATTACGCACACTGGGTTTATGGTTAAATGTTTCCTTAAAGACTATATATGAAGATCAGATCTATAATAATTTCATTAATAAGAATGTACACCTGCGCGGATCTACGTGGAAGCCTAATACTAGTCCAGAGTGGCGTGAGGCCACAGAATAGTTCGCAACCCCTCTAGACCACATCAAGACATCCCAAGGATGCAGAAACCTGGTTCCAGCATCCTCCCCTGCTACCTTGGGTGAGACCTTAGTCTGCGCTCCGTGGGCTATTGCCGAAAGGGCTGGTAGCTGTGGGATTTGTTTGGCTAATAACTCTTCTGAACCTGGGTTAGGGCCCAATAAGCTAACAAATGGTTTTGTTGCTAGGACTGGGATCTGCCTAAGGGATGTCTAATGTCGGAATGCTATAACCCTACAAAGAAAGAGCTTAAATATTGGTTGGATCAGAAGCTTCATGAGTTCGCAGTATAAGAAAACAGAAATCCGTGGATATCGGAGGAAAGGTAGTTGGATCGATACATATACATAGAAATCCACGAGATCTTCTTCGCATCATTTTTTACAGAACTATATGAGTGGATTGCGAGGCTAGCTGACAATCAGGGAAGGTGCAGACTAGATCAGCCCATCGTGTGGACTCTAGAGTTGGTGCATAGGCTGGAAGCATCTGAAGACAAAATCACACATGCCGTATATCACTGGTTGGATCAAGTAATAGGAGGGTTTATAACTGAGTTCACGATAGACACAACTATGAGTTACAGCGAGGCAGAAAGGCGCTTTCTCCAAGGGCCGCGGGGTAAGTATATCAAATCGTTGAATACTTGGATTAAAATGTTGTTATGTGGAAAACGGGTTATGCACATCCATTGATGTCTAGGGTAACGAGGAGCAGAAGAGGCTATTGAGGGACTGAAGGATTAGAAAATAGTCCTCTGATTTCATTCTCGCAAGAAATCTAGGAGGAGCTCATAGGGTTCTCTCCGAGAAGCGTAGTCCGATTGATAAAGCAGCACTTTCCACTAATACCAACACCATCCACGCCATCATCTACTTCACCTACATCCAAACCACCTTCACCTACCCCACTGCCTCCACCACCGAGGGTAGGGATGGTAGGTGCAATCAAGTTGTCGGTATTTAGAGGCATACGAAATGAGGAACCAAATCAGTTCTGGTTCGTGGTAAAAGGTTGTATGGGAAGCCCAAGGCATAACAGATGAGAACATCAAAAGGCTTCTCTAGTGAGCATGCTGCAGGACTGCGCATTGATGTGGTATATAAAGTACTCTAGCGATCACCCGAATGCAAGAATAGCGGCGATTCAGGACGCGTTGAACAAAGAATTTAGCGACCAAAATCGGGAAGGCAGTCGATCATCAGGTTGAAGGAGATCGTGATGATGCCTAGTCAAACCCTATGGGATCTGGATTAAAGATTGAAAAATACAATCCATGAGGAAAACATGATGCTAACGGATGCACGACACTACGTGTGGTTTGTGGTGTCATTAGCACCACATTTGAGGATGGCGCTATCACAAAAAAAGATCTCAACCCAAGCTGAAGCATTGGAGATAGTGATGAGGTTGCATGAAACTCCAATACAGGATCCGAGGTTGGGAGTTCAGCAAATCCACGCGTAACTACAAAACCTATGCTTGTAAATGAAAAGTTTGAAACAATATAAAGCACCCCGACTGGAAGCACGTCCAGAGGTATGGTGCATAAAATGTAAAGGCCAGGGCCATGTTAAGGATCATTGTCTGATATTCGTGAACTATCAGATAGGAGGGGGACCAATGCCATTGTGACTAGAGGCACAAGTAGGGCCGAGCACAGCGCCCTCGCTCTAGTGTGCAATCTGTCAGGTGGGAGGAAAGCGCAACAAAGACAACTGTCATCTATTGCTGAAACTGATACAACCCCCTCAACAGCTATTTTGCATTTTTTGTAGCTCGATGGGCCATGAGGAACGCAATTGCCAAAGTTATGAGTTGTTGATGGAATGAAAACTTGCTTATAGGATGTAGACTGAGGCGCGAGGTCAGGATCCAGCTGCAGCGATAGCACGGGGTGGATTTTAGGGACGCGGACGTGGACAAGCAGGAATGGGACCTGAACGAGGCCAGGGACAATTAATCTGCTATAATTCTGGAGGACGTGGGCACTACGCGCGGGATTTCATGAACTCGACCAAAACATGTTGCCCTACTTTTACCAATTCGATCAAGATGTAGAAGATTGCCCCATACTAATTGCAAAAATGCGGGAAAAACGGGTGCTCCAGGCTACTCCCACTCAGGATGTCTAGATGATGAAGGCAAAACTGTGCAAGGAGGATCCTAACCTAAACATGATGCTTAGAAGTGGTGCAACTACAAGAGAAGATAAGGGGAAGCAACTTGAGGAGGATGGATGGGTTCGCATGGCCCCTACAAAGCAACCTGAATTTGTTTTGAAAGGCGTGAAGGAAACATTTATGGAAGCTAAGAAGAGCTTCACAGAGCCTTCTACTTTGGGGAGTAAGGATCCGACTGAGCCAAAGGTGGATACTTCCATGTTAACTACCTTCTTAGAGACATGCATGAAGCTACTACGGGACACTAGAGTGGTGAAGGGATTGCAAAAATTGATAACTAGATATGCAAGGTCCGGTGAACCACGCATGATCAGGAAGCTAGGCAAGCATGCTTTACGCACAGGGTGGGAGATGTGGTTGACTGCCCAGATTAGCGACTATGAGATGGATCAAGTTGTTCTGGACTTGGGGTCAGATGCAAATGTCCTACCTAAACAGACCTAGGAACGCATGGGTAGGCCCACATTACAATGGTCTCCTATTCAATTACAAATGGCGAACCAGCAAAAGATCTTACCCATGGGGAGACTACAAGGAGTCACAGTAGATATAGAAGGTGTGAGCACACAAACAGACTTTGACGTAATAGAAATTATGGATGACAGTAACCCTTACCCAACATTATTAGGGATAGACTAAGCCAAGGACATGAATGGAGTCATTAATCTAAAAGACCGAAAAATGATATTTGAGAAAAATTCACTACACATAGTCGTTCCGTTAGATCCAGCCGAAGGGACATGCTACACTGAACCCATACGCGATGAAGAGAGTGATGAGGACTTGGATCATATCTACCAGATCATAACGCAAGATTAGGATCCAGTGAATCCGACAGTGGATGGGAGAATCTCATGGGAATGCGACAGTTCCTATACATTGGACTCCGATGAAGAAATTGAGTGATGGTAGAACCGATTGCATGAGGTAACAACACTAAATTGTAATATGATGACTAGATCACTACGTTGTGTAATGATAGAAGCAAGGAAGCGGCCGATAGAGGAGGGTGCAATGGAAGTAGAGTAACTAGTAAACCACTGTGAACCGATTAGTTTTAAAGAAACGTAGGGTGCACAAATAGGGTCGCCGAATGCAAAAACTGCACAAGGGTGGAGTATACACCAAAAAACTAGGGGAAAGTGGCATGACTTTGGAGGCAGGCATGCGATCAGATTGGAGGAAAAAAGGGGTTGAGAATCCATCAACAACATAGGGTGCAGGTGTATGATGTGCTAACGCCTAACCTCATACGAAGCAAAAATTTGAATTCACCATAGTAATGTAGCCCGCCAGCTGTCTGTGAAAAAACCAGCAGGAAAACAAGAGGGCACAAGAACAGCATAAGACAATCCACTGGGACTCTGCGGACACCAGAGAGTTAATGGACCTATGATAGGAGGGAGACAAAGGTGCGCTTCTTAATAGTAAGACAAGAGGGAACCCAAAATGGGCACAATAGCATCAAGCTGCGCAAAATCAAGGAAAATCGGGTGCAGCAAAGAAGGAGAAGCACGACGTTAGCGAAAGGAATTAACAAAATAAAACAAGGTGTCACACAAGCGAGCCGCATGACTCTACACATCAAGAAACCCAGTCTGGCTAGGTCTACCTCAGTAATAAGATGAGCTACGACCCTGCTATCATGGCTGCGACCACACCATCGGAGGAGTGTACCCGATACAACAACACCTAAGGAGCTAACGGATACGAAGGCACTTGAAACATGCCCGCAACCTGGGCTAGCAGGGATGCTGAGATATCGTACCTGGGGTGTTGTTATCACTTAAGAAGCAATTTCTAAATTGTTCACATCAGTTTGATTGTGAAGGTTAGGTGAAATTCCAAGTTTAGTTTTTCCATGTTCAATGTAGTGTCTAAGCCTTAGGAGTCTTGGTAGTATGGTTAAATAAAGGTCAATAGTCCATTCTCATTCACCACTGGTCCCATAACTTACATAGATTCCCTGTATCAAACTTGTTTTAAAGGTTCTTATGTGTTATGAAACGCTTTCAGTGTTTTCGTAGCGCAAACACAGTTTAGGTGTTTTCGTAGCGCATAACCCAGATTTTACACTGGCTGCACTACGAAATTGGAGATTTGTTCAAATCTATAGCAAATCTTTCTCAGCTATCATATCTATCAAAATCCATTATGTTTGCATCATCAGTTTTCAGCTTATACACTTCGCCTATCATGTCCAACCGCTTATCTTCATCATTAGAGCTGTTAGGTACCTTGGTATGCTCAGGTTGCTAAATTTGTCTTTAAGCCAAGAAGACTTGTGATGAGGCATTTCAAACAGGTACAAGAGATGCTGCCAGAAGCAGGTGAAACAGAGGATATCGAAAAAGCTCATGAAATACCTCTGACTCCATTAGAAACATCTTCACAGTTGCATGAAGAGCTGAAAAAGATAGTTATCCCTCAGGAGGAATATAGTGTTGAAGAGCTAAAAAAGAAGTTGAGGTTAGCAAACCTTGAAATTGTTAGATTGAAGAAAGCCTCAAGGAAACATGCAATCAAGGAAGCTCAGTTTATCTGTGGGAAGATAAAACATTTTCAATAGCCGAGGTGGTCAACTGTAATACCCAATACTATACCTGGATAGTTCCCAAATTAAAGGAAGCAGAATTCATCAGAAAAGTTAATATGAACCTGAGAGCTGGGATCAGAGTCATGAAACGAAAAATTGAAGATTTGAAGATCCAACTAAGCTAGTGGGAAAGATTTCCTTATCTAAGGAAAAAGGGAAGGTTAAGTCATAAATTTTGATGACTTACCGTGTTTAGTTTTGAATAGCTTCAGGGTAGCTGAAAATGACATTTCAATATAATGAAGACTCAAGACAGACAAATTTTGGCTTAAGCTGTGTTTTTGTGATTACACAGCAGTTTCATAACGTGCTACGAAACTGCTGAAGATGATGCCCAATGCACAGCAGTTTCGTAGCACGCTACGAAACTACTGTAGCTGCATAATTAAACTCAGTCGACCAATTTTGAGTGACCGAGAGAAAATTTTTGAAAGGGAGTTTCAGAAAAGAATCATTTACAATGTGCAAGAAATCAGCAATGGCCAAACAAACGGAAGAAAGATATATGAACTCTAAAGCTTTTGTTATACAAATGATCACCGCTAGTATTGTCCATGACTTTTCAAACAGCTTTGAAAAGGTTTTGTCATCACACATGTATATGGGAAAGGCTTACAACACATGAAGAACGTGGCACTCCAATAGATTTTTTGGTAATTAAATAAGAACAACATGGTTAATTGGTTTCGAATGTCTTTGAGGAAACCAAAAGCAGAAAAAATAGGAGTAGTTTCCTACTTCTTAGCAACAGTAAAGGGATAAGACATTAAGGACTAGTAAGGAGCTTCAACATTCACCACAACTAAATTGAAGGAGACCACTTGTGAGAGAACGAGTTTTGATTGTATTAAATACTATCACCAACATGATGTGGAGTTAGTCTCCTAATTGTATTAGGTTTCTAGAACTTCTAGTTAGCAGTTAGTGGTATTTAATAGTTAGTTAAAAGTGCTAATAGGTGTCATAATAAGATGAATTCGAGTTCCCCTCATGCTGGAGGAGGAATCTCAGTTATGGAGAGAGCTCTATATATAGCAGAACATCTGATGTACCAAGGGTTGGAAAATTATTGAGAAAAGCTCTTATATTGTGCTTTGTGTAAAGACTCAGTTTTCTAGTAATACAGTATTGGCCTTGCTTCTTAGGAATCAGAAGGAATTCGATGTTCTAAATGTCTTGTGTTTTATTATTCCTATTATCTATAGTGTTATGAATGTGTGAACACTTAGAAATCACTTACAGTTCTCTAATTTCCTGCATACATTTATAAACTGTGTTGGTCCTCTATGTGTTTGGTGTGTTCTACATATGTTGGATTCTAAGTGCCCTGACTTCTATGCAAAGCTAACTTTACTGTCAATACTAAAGCAAATATGACTCCATAAGCCCAACCTCTTATACTTGTTCATTTTTGTGTTTCAACCTCTTATACTTGTTCATTTTGTTTTATAGAGTTAGCCATCTTATTCATTATCCAAATTTTTAAGCTTGTGAGAGAGCCCTCTCAGGTTGGGGAGGCTAAGCCTCAACCTAAAGTAGGTTTGAAATAGTTACTTAATGTCTACCTGATCACAGCAACCTATCAGGGTCTGATTTTGAGATAGCAGGTGCAACCACCTGACTAGCTATGGAAAGCACAATCTCAGCACCACCCTACAATTGAAACAAGGTGCGGGACTATAAACAAGTCTACGGAAGGTTGGCGCAGAAAGAAGGTTCCATGCAGGGCCAGTCGGATAGCACGATCATGACTCCGCCGAAGGGGCTATGCTGCCACGTGGAAAGGGTGGCAGGTGACCGTTAACACTACTATTCATGGCAAGAGATTCCAGTTACGGCAGAGGGGAACAGGCGGCAGGCCATTAAGATAGAAGTTCTGAGATAGATATGAAAAGATTTGTTGCCGAGAAGATATTAATGAAATAGAAGTGGAGGGAAGGGATATATTCAAATATACACACTTCTATAACACCCTCTAGACAATACTAGGATATGTGACATCTGAACTAATGAAGACCAACAAACACCCCACTACTAGGCATCCCATGAGTACCATGGCATGAGCCCTGGCACGGTTCGTGGAAGAGATGCTTCCAACCCAGGAGGAGCCAAATGAAGGGGGGGCAACCCTCGAGGTTTCAAAGTCCCCACACACACCGCTGCCCCGGAAAAATAAGCAAACGATGGGGCCCGTCAGGGTATCACTGAGATTCAGTAAAAGTTCAGCATCCGAGAAGGGCAAAATAATCATCACCAAACCCGACGAGGACGATGAATATTTGCAAGCCCTGATCGCTCAGACTGAAGTACAGGATGAGGATGAAGAAGCTTCATTCCAAATACCTTCTTTTCCCCCATATGTCTCCCCATGGAATGGCACGACCAAGATACCAAAGGACCTAGACGCTGTAAAGAGTATGCTACAAACCCCGCTTCTTCCAAATGAAATAAGGTTTGATGGTTTGTTGTTGGGCCGAGTATCGAGTATCAAGTTCGAGGATTGGGATCTAGTAGACAGCGACAAGTTCCCCCAATTGGCCGTAGACAAATTACTACCACAAAAATGGTTACTGGGTGTGGAAAAGATGGCCTTACTTAATCTAAGGTGGATACCCCACTATCACCACGTGCCATCACCATTTTTGTGATCTAACAGTTACTCTGTATGGTACATGATGGGTACCTCTAGTTGGAAGAGTCAATTCCGACCACAACCAATTTAGTACAGCAGATTACTCACTTGCCAATTAAAGGGAATGACCCCACAAACATAGCCAAAACAAGTAGCGATGTGGGTCTTGTAGAATTAATGAAGGCTAAATATAAACTGGAAAAAGGAAAGTGTGGGTATGTAATAGTAAGCATCAATGACCGAGGGGTGTGAGTGGCCACCCAGCTACTAGCCAGTAAACTCATGAGGAAATGCCACGCAGAGGAGGTTCCAGCCCCTGTTATTACGCTTGCGGAGCAGTCTGCAGAAGGAGTCTTGTTCAACTGGGCACAGTTCTTATGCGACGAATTTCTAACAAATTGTAAGGAAGCATAGGACAAAGGTAAGACTTTCCATTATGCATGGTTGCTACTCTCAATCCTTTTGGTTGTAAGAGAATTGCCACAGGGTAGCCAGTTTCCCAGCATTGAACACAACCTACCTGAAGCAGTGTGGTTTACCTCGCTTTGGGCTACAAAGGACGCCATGAGGGTCCAGGAGATCAAGGTATTTTTGATATTCATGGAAGCAAGTATCCGGACATGGATCGCTCACAGACCATGGATGTCCCCAATAGTCTACAGCAATTTTCAAAGCACGACCGAGCTCAAAGCAAACATGCACAACCTATATATCCGGGCGTGGAAGGATCCAAAGCGAACATGGGTCATGCTCCCATTCATTGGAATAGATGATGCCATTTACGAAGTATTGGTAGCATGGCCTCCGAAGTGGCACACCCTAGGCAGGGCTACATTAGAAAGGATGGCAGCACAACACTGAAAGAAGGAAATCCAGCAGTAACTTACTAAACTAGCGGAAATGACACGTCAGGGACAAAAGGCCGCTTTGCTGCAAGAGGCAACCCAGGAAGTAATTTCCGAAGAAACCCCAAGGATTACGAAATCTCCTCAGAACAGGACATGCCGAAGAATCAAAGACACAAGAATGCATCGACTTTACCACAAAATCACACCAAGGCAAAAGGCAGCACAGTAAGGAATCGCCACATGCACGCAAGAAGTCCAACGCAGCTAAGACATTGGAAAAATAATTTCTTGACAACAGCGAACCAACACACAATGTCATTATCGGCGCACTGGAGGAGTTGACGATAGAGTATACAATTGTGTTGGGGGAGCTCAGAACGCAGCTGCAGGCATTACAGGTGTGACCCTCGCAAGGGATGACACCAAACTTAGCAGATGATATAGATGCAACTGAGCAAATGGTATGTAGTCTCACAATGAACACTTTAGTGTTGCCAAAAGGCACTATCTTAACCAAATCTAAAAGGTGACATGCAAAGTTGGGGGTTGAATTTGACCACCCTACCTCAAGAAACCCTCTACCAATTGCAAGATGGAGTAACCGCTGAGTTGTGTGCCAGGGAAGGCTGCACACTCCAAATCTTAATGGAGCATAAGGCAAGTCTAGAGTAGATCAACCTACAACATGATGACTTGGTCACCCACAACCAGGAAGTGTAACAGGCCGTGGTGGCAGCTTGCAACAAGGTAGCAGAGTTGGTTTTCCTAACGGAACTTCCAATAATGGACAAGATCCATTACATGGCCACCCAATTCTGTACAACCCAAGAGGAGGTTGTGAAGGCTCAGTGGGAATTAAATTTGAAAATCGCGGAGCTATGACTGAAGGCGCAACCACCCATACCCCCTGAAGTTCGAGAGCAACTCCGCAGTGAAATTCAAGTAGGTTGGGACTCATAAAGTGCGCGGTCCAAGATTTCTCGAGATTGTTGGATTAGTCCCTACTTATGCTCACATCTCGACAAGATGACCCAATGCTACAACAGGTAGAAACAAAAGTACGGGAGTTACAGTAGGCGTATGACACCGTCTGGGGGACTATACAAACAGTCGCCATCACAAAACGATTGGCCAGAATGAGGAGGCCCGGGCTCTCAAAGCACAGGTTGACATGGCTGCGCAGAAGGAAGCTGGGCTTAAAGAACGCATCCAACCTTGGCTCGATGAGGCATTCGTGATCTCTTCCAACATTGAGGGAAAGTTAGCACACTTGCAGGAAGCATCTGAACCCGGGCAAGCAACGGAATCGAATATTGATACATCGGTGGCTCACGTAGAACGAGTAAAGCAAATGGCAGATGATTTTGTTGTGAGGGTAAGCGAAGCACAGAAGTTGTTGAATGACCTCCACGCAAAGATTTCCACACCAGCTGAGTGACTTGGGATGAGTCATGTTGATTGTGTTAGGGGTCTATTGGGTAGTGGAGGCTCTACGTAATGGTTTTTGGGACTCAAAGTCCACAATGTTGGGAAAAATAATGGTAAAGACTCTGCGAAGTGTGCGGAGCACGAATTGTAATGAGTCAAATCAAAGGGTTGTCCGCCCAAGAATAATGTAAAATAATAGGAAGAGAGTTGGCTTGCCCATGGTCCGCAAACCATGGGAATATATAAATAGAGCAAGGCTCTATGGCTAGAGGTCAGCTTTTTTTAGAAGTCTTTGTCTTGGATCTTGGTGTTATGGTTTTGTGAAGATAGTATTATTTGCATCTGTAAGTTCGAGTCAAGGGTGTTGGTAGATAGATAGAGACTCTATAGTTGTGTGCGCAGAGGCCTGGTAGAGTCCGCAACTGTGTGCGTCGACCCCTGTAGCTGTGTGCACGAGGCAGAAAGAAGGTTGTACTAGAAAGAAGATATTAATAAAGATAAGTTGTTTATGAAATATCACGGATCTGTTGTATTCTAGTTTATGCATCTGTTACATGACTTTATATCTTTTTATGATTGTGCACATTGGGTTTATGGTTAAATGTTTGCTTAAAGACTGTATAAGAAGATCAAATCTATAATAATTTCATTAATAAGAACGTACACTTGCGTGGATCTACGTAAAAGCCTGATACTAGTCCAGAGTGGCGTGAGGCCACAAAATGGTTCGCAACCCCTCCATACCACATCAAGACATCCCAAGCATGCGGAAACCTGGTTCCAGCACCCTCCCTTACTACCTCAGGTGAGACCTCAGTCCGCGCTTCGCGGGCTGTTACTGAAAGGGCTAGTAGCTGCAGGATTTGTTTGGCTAATAACTCTTCCGAACCTAGGTCAGGGCCCAATAAGCCAACATATGTGGTCAAGAATTTTAAACTTTTATGGATTAGGAAGGTTCCACCTACGAGAAAATTAAAGTGTAATAATAAAAAGGTTAATTTAATTTAACTTTCTCCTTTAGAAATCTCACCCTCACACTCTAATCAACTCTTGATCAGAAATTAAACCACAATGAACTTCCAAAGGTTCAACTTCCCAAACTACTATGAAGAATGATAAAATAGGATGAGGCCTATGAAGGAAAGAGAGAGAACATTGTGAGGAGAGGTATGCATTAAACAATTCCTAGTTTTCATTCCTTGTGATTTCATTTTTCTGTGAGTTACCAAAAGTTGATCTAGAGATTGTAGAAGATTATTTTCGAAGAAAAGATAGAGTCTAAAAGGAAAATATACTCAAACTTTAAGCACATCCTTTTAGATGACTTGAAATTACTATAATTTATTTGTTGCTAGAAGGTCTGGTCAGAATTTAACGAGTGCTAATAGCCATCAATTTTGTAGAGAATACATGTTGTCCATAATTTTATCAGGTCACTTAAAGGTGTTTGAAGGTTGTCTCATAATTTATCTCTGGTATTCCCAACATTCCGGATCAAATCCCATCATTTGTATTGAACCAATATATTCAATGGAAATAATATCCCTCCATCAATAATTGGGCCAAAAAAATGTTTAAATATTAGTGTTGTATCTATCTAATATGTTGGGTCTTTTTCCCATGAGTTATTCAATAATTTGTATGTCTTTTCCATTACAAAACCTACATGATCATCTCTCCAAATCAAACTAATAAGATTCAAATGCTCTACGATGTTCTGGAAGAAAAATATCTTTTAAATTGAGGGAACTAAAAATAGTTTTTCATCTCCTAGAATTTTCCTGTGTTGCGCAGATCCATCATAAATAGTTCTTTCGAATTCCAAACAGTACTCAATGTTTTATCTTTCCGGTTATCTATTATATTACTTAATGAAAGTAGATTATTTATTCACAAATTCATATTCTCTTCCCAACCGAGCATGAATCTTTTGATTCATTCGGCTCTCCTGCCCAGTTCTTTTTATTCCCCAAGAACATATGTGTTCCCTTACCATGTAAAGATTTCTTATAGAAGTAATTAGAATGGAAATAGTATCATTACCCATGATGAACGAATTCTTAGAAATTCCTGGACTCGATATAAAAGGCATGTTCAATCTTCTTTGAGGAATATGCCTGAGGTGCAACGAATTGATCCACTAGAGAATCTGTATATTATCTCTTTTGCATTTTAGATATTCAGAACTTAGTTTGGCCAAAGATTTTTCACAGGAATATGCCATTGTGTTTTGTTGTACTCATGAAAATTTATTTAATAAATAAGTTATTTTCTTCCTCTTTTATTATGCATTCTTCTTACAAAATTCTTTATTTTTACCCTGAATTTGTTCTCTTAATTTCTATAACATTGTATCGTAGTTGAGGCTCTACAGTTTTAGGGGTCATAAGGCTTTAGAATACTGATTTGTTTGTTTCTATTTAAATTATGGTTTTTAATTTCATTTGCTAATAAATCCACGTACAACCTTTATTCTATGGTTTTTATGAAATTTCAACACTATTTATGTGTACATTACTCACAACTTTAATTCTTGGTTTATATTTTTTATAAATAAATATATTTTTCATCACAAAAACATGTAAATTATATCTCAATCAGTCATAACACTTCGGCGTAAAACAATAAGCAAACTTGTCCCATTATCTCACCCTCTTACCCGCGTTGTGAGATTCAAGGATTTGATTAAGAGAAACATAAAAACTTCTTCTCTATCAATTCATTGAGACATAAGCCATTTCCCTTAAATGTGTTTCCCTATTTTTTGTTAGTATATCAGTGTATGAATGATTAATCCTTTTAATAATGCCAATGCAACATATTATTATAAATCAAAGACATCATAACAAAAATTTAATACATCAATATACATGTTTTTCAACAAAATGTTTATAAATCACAAAAAAATGTTATAAACACTAATCATGCTGAGTCATATCTCACTTTCTTGATAGTCTTATATTTCTACATCTACCCATACAATATAAAATGAATTTTTAAAAGAGGGATTAACTCTATGATAATAAATTTTGAAATTAAAATAAAATAAATTATAATAATAAATTATTAAATTAAATAATTTTAAATATCTATATAAATTTAAGCGATAATGAAATAAGACATTGAAGACATTGAATTATATATTAAAGATGGTGTAAATAAAAAATTTTCTGTACTTTCTTTAATATTTATATAAAGATAGTAAAAACAATTTCGTTAACATTATAAACGAATACACCTTTAATATATCTGATCGGTTTTTTTCCTAACTAAATCAAGTACACCTATTTTTTTCCATAATTGTAAATTTAAAAATGACCCAATCGTACATACTTCATAAAGTAATGAGAATAATGTTAACCTCCATTAGATACAATTGATCAGCCACTAAAAATGTCAATGAGTATCGGGCAATTATTATGATGGGAATTTGTACAATAAGAATTTTATAAATAGTTTATACAAAGATCACAAGGGTTGACATGATATTATTTTGTATCAATGTACATCCTTAGATTGTCACCTCTAATCATGACTATTTGCTGGGACATGTACAAGGCAAGGTGCATAAATCGCCCCCCCCCCTTCTTATTCGGCTAGAGAATCTTTATATCAACATGTGGGTGACCTAAATTGGCTTATTTCAAAACCCCCCTTTTTACTATATATATATAAGTTGAAAATAAATATAGATTCAAATAAATTAATATTATAAGTCATTGTACTAAAGCATAAATAGTAGAGTACCAAACCATCAACATCGTGATCAATTGAGGCTTAATCAAATACTGATCATGGGTTCATTTTTATTTCAAGTTATTTTCAACCATCATTTGTTTCTTTTCTTGGATTTCAATTTTTCAAAATGATTAATATAAAAGTTTGATATTTATATTTATATTGGTTGGTTCGAAACGATGATTTGTTCTACTTTGTGATTTTTACTGAAAGATTTATTTTCATATAATATTATGGATCACAAAAAATAGGAAAAATATTATATTAATTATTGTAGGAGAATGTTTTTATTAGGTATGGGAGGTTGTTTTTGTATTTTTAAGATTTTTACTTATTTTTGCTAAAAAGTAATCTAGTTTGTCAATTGTGTGAAACTAAGAAGGTTGAAGATGAAAAGCAATTTTTCTTAGATTGCCTAGCTTATAGTCATATTTGTCGTAATTTTCAAAATATCTGCAACTACCACAACCTTCTTAACTTATTAAGACAATAAAACTATGATGATTTGAGAATGCTTCTCACTGTTCTTCAAGCATAAAAAAATATATATTAAAGAATTTCAATTGATTTCTTGCCTTCTTAAAGTCCAATCAACCATATTGGTACTAGTGGATGCAATCATCATCATCATAAATGCATTTTCTTTAAATATTTTATAGTTATATTATAATTTTATGATAAATATTATTTCTTATTTAAAATTTATAATATTTTGGAATTTTTATTTCTTTTTAATAGAAACGGCTATCATTATATTAATTCAAAAAAGAAAAATGATGAGGTTGAGACACCTTGATACAAATTGCAGAGAGAATGAGAAACTATGTAGTCAGAGCTCCCTGGTCATACTTCCCACTAGTTACATAAAAATGTATGTATCCATATGTACCTATTGCACTAACTAAGTATATCCTTACAAACTAGCAAAGTAGAAGGTTGTATTTGCAATTCATTGAAAATTCCAATTAAATAGGTATGTTGTTGGTGGTCCTTAAAAATGTCATTGCATTCAATCTTGTTGATTTTGATTAATGGAGCGTGCTACGAAATGACTTCATGCAAAGGGAGTGTGGCCCTCTCGATGTGGCAGTTGTGATTCTTAGATCTATAGAATGGAGATCAGGGAATTTGGATGTACCTAATATTGTAATTGATTCAAACCTCTCCTTGTGGTCTCTGACAAGCCCAATTTACACGATGATATGCATTTGTTGTCTCTTAGCTCATGGAATTAGGAAACATTCCCCAAGTGAGTTGAGTAATGACACACAAGGGCTAAGATTTGTCCTATCTCAAAATTTTTGGATTAGGAACATTTCACCAGTTATTGAATGATTAAGGCCGAGTCTCCTATCAGAATAGGGTTTTGAATGTTAAGTTCACGCATGGTGATGAATCCCAAAAGAATATTGTAAGCTTCAGCCTTGTTGTTGGATTCATAACCTAAACCCCATTCATAATTGACCTTCCCATTCCTTCGGGATCAATTACAATTCCTCTTACACCTATTATACCTGGGTTATTCATTGAAGAGTCATTAAAGAAAAGACAAGGTTGATTTTGTTTTCTTAACCAATTCTTAAAGTACCTACCTTTCAGTTGGATTTTTTAGTTGAGAAGAGTGGGAGGGTTTTTTGGGGATTATGCATAGTGTGAGGAATTTTTTCCATGACAAATGAAAACCATAGTAATTTATTAGCTTCTGTATTCAGGCTTTTGTGATCCATCATGAATTAAGCAAAGTCTTTCGATAGAAATCACATAAGAGAATTTTTTGGCTAACTCGTTTCAAAGCAACAAGTGTGGTTCATCATCAGGACTAAATGAAGAGGCAGACCATGACAAAGGCTTAAATAGAGAGAAATGTAGAGACATAATTCCTTAGCTTGCAAGATTTGTTGGTCGACTTTTCCCTTTCCTTTTGATAGGATAGTTTTGGTGGCTAGAGTCCAAACCTTTACCAATATTCTCCTTTTCTGTAGCTTATTACCATGGAAATTGTTTCTTTTTATTGGCTAACCAGAGTTTCCAGCAAAGGAATGTTGGGAGGCTCTTCCAAAATCGCTTAAGCAAGCTTTTCTCTTTAAAGGAGTAGGGATAGATTAGGTTCCAATGTGAAAAAAAATCAGCTATGTTTACCTCAAAGTTTATATGAACAGGGAGGGGTTGAAAGAGAGTCCTCCAACAGTTATGAGAGAAGGGACATGAGAGAAATAAATGTTGGATTGTTTCTTCAACGATCATACTAAATAGAAATCTCAATGGACCTTGCATTTTTCACTTTTTGAAGTTATTGGCTAGTAAGATTTTCCCTTTGAGGAGGATCCAAATGAATATCTTAATCTTAGGTAGAATTTTGGCTTTCCAAACTACTTTCTAATAAGGCCACAGGGGATGTTTTTCTTATTCTCTTGAAGTGCACTATAACCACTTTTGAATGAGTAATATTTTGGGTTAAGTTCCATTTGAAGTTGTCATGTTGCTCAAAATGGATAGGTGCAACACCTTTTAAATGTCAGACCAGAAGAGTCCATTGATTTTCTAGCTTAGTTGGCATGAGTGGAGGTTTCCATGCCTTCTCGGTTAAATCATTTATCCCCTTTGAAATTTTTCCAAGCTTAGTTATATTTTTCCTTTCACACCAAGCTTTGAGTTTCCAGATTTCTTGTGTAGAGGAGAGTTTTGGTTTTCTCAAGATATTATCTTCCCATGTATTGATCTCATGTCCACCTCCTGGAATTCTAGATGTATGTTTTTGTACAAGAGGAATATATATTTTACACGACTACCAAATTGAAGCGCAGGGTCTGTTTGGAATCTGAGTTTGAAGTATCTTCTAAATGTTAGAATTTAAATTTTTACCCTCAATAACTTTCTTCCACCATGCAGGTTCCTCATTAGTGAGCCACCACAAAATTTTCACCCCCAATGCTAAATTCATTAGGCCTGGTTTCTTTATTTCTATCCGCCCCTCTTTCATATGGAGCAACCACCTTATTCTAGCTAAGGAGATTACATTTTTTGGTATCTGTCCTACCTCCTTGTCATAGAAATTTCCTTAGGATGAGCTCTATTTTTTTCTAGGTTGGATGGTGCTTGTAGGATTGTTTATTAATATTTAGGAAGTGTTGATAGGATGGATTTGATGAGTACAACTCTTCATGCCATATTAATCCATTGTGTTTCCCCTTGTTGGATTTTCTTCATCATTTTTTCAATGATCTTGAACCATACCTCAATGTTCATATGTTGCTTGAAAAGAGGAATTCCTAGATACTTAAAATGAGACCATTCTTCTTTGTATGGTGTCTCAAGGATTTAGGAAATGCGGCTAAGGATTCAAGGAGAAATGTTCCATCCATATATACTTCTCTTGAGCTTATTTAGCAATCCACCTGATGCTTGTAAAAGTTGGGCTAGAGTGTTTTTGAATCTTCTAGTCGCTATGGTAAATTCCTCTCCTATTAATGGCATGCCATATGTGAACTAGGAGTGGTTTATTTTTTTAACTCCTCTATTGTAGTGTATTCAGTAATTGGCCCGTTTTCTTTGCGATAATCCAATTTCTTGTTGAGAGATTCTCCCATAATGATATAAAGGAAGGATGAGATGGGACATCATTATCTTATTCCCTGAGTCATCTGAAATAATTTCCCTGCTCTTTCGTTTACAAGGGGAGCTATCCAAGTCTTGTGAATGAAATATTTGATGAGATTAGCAAATTCATTAACAAAATAAAACTTTCCTAAAGCAACATAAAGAAAATAATGCCTTACTCTATCAAAATAATTTTCCATGTCGATCTTAATAATGAAACCTTATTCTTCTCTAGAGAAGCTGGAATGAATGGCTTCATGTATGTTGAGGCATTGAAAATCGCCACATCAACACGGGGGCAAACCACCCACTCTAGACCTTAAAACAAATCCTTTTTCGTTTAGGTAGTGGCTTCGACTGGATATAATGGGACCAATTTCCCAATGAAAGGTGATTGAATGAATGTGTAATGCTTATAGTGGAGTGAAACAGATGGATTTGCAGCAATGAATCAAATGGAAAACATATACATTGATCTAATCTACAACCCGTGATTGTTTAATATTTATCTAGATTTGATCTATAATGATTTTCCTTAGTAAATGACAACATAGATTGCTCAAACACCAATGGTAATGAAAATATTTCAAGATGATTATTTCGATTAGATAGTTAATCAAAATAATGTGTATAACTCATATCACATTTAGAATATCAAAGAAAATTACTTAAAATGTATTTAAAAATATCAATGGCAGCATGATCAGAAATGAATACATGTAACACTGTTATTTAAATATCATGTAATAAGTAATCTGAAAAGATAAATTCCCTATTTATTTATGAACAAAACTATTGTAGATCTAACCCAGAAATATTATAGATTCGATATAAAAATATAAGATAATGCAAATAAACCCAGAAATAATATGAAATGATTCTTTATTGATCAAACCCTTAAGGTA